>PVJN01002180.1:74272-93199 GCA_004026805.1 Lasiurus borealis
TTTTTTTTTTTTTTTTTTTTTTTTTTTTTTTACAGCAGACCCTTTAGCATTTCTTGCATTGCTGGTTTGATGGTAATAAATTCCCTTACACTTTTTTTTGTCTGTGAAGCTCCTGATTTCACCTTCAATTTTGATTGATAGCCTTGCTGGGTACAGTATTCTTGGATTCAGTCCCTTCCTTTGCATGATTTTGTATATTTCATTCCATTCCCTTCCAGCCAAATGAGTTTCTGTTGAGAAATCAATTGCTATTCTGATGGGGGTTCTTTTGTAGGTAACTTTCTGTCTCTCTCTGGGTGCTTTTAAGATTCTTACTTTTTCGTTGGTGTTTGCCAATTTAATTATAATGTGCATTGGCATCAGTCTTTTGGGGTTCATTTTGCTTGGGACTCTGTGAGCTTCTTGGATTTCTTTGGGTATTTTCTTCCCTTTATCGGAGGAGTTTTCTGTCACTATTTCTTCAAACAGGTTTTCTATTCCTTGCTCAGTTTCCTCTCCTTCTGTAACCCCTATTATATGGATGTTGTTTTGTTTTGTGTTGTCCCAAATTTCCCTTAGGCTCTCCTCCTGCTTTTTAATTTTTTTTTCTAGAGCTGGTCTACTTGGGTATTTTTTCCTACCTTGTCTTCTAGCTTATTTATGCGGTCCTCTACTTCCTCTAGTCTACTTTTGATGCTTTCTATTGAGTTCTTTACAGCAGCGATGTCATTTTTTATTTCTTTTTGGTTCTTCTTCATTTCCTCTTGGTTCTTACTCATATTGTCGAATTTGTCTTCCATTCTTCTCAGCCACCTTTTGACCATTTCTCTGAATTCTTTCTCTGGCAGGTTGCTTGCCTCCATATTATTTACTTCCTTTTCTGGTGATGCCTGCTTTTCTTTCATATGTGGGCTGTTTCTTTGTCTGCCCATTGTCTTTCTCTTCTCTGAGTGTCTGGTTATGTAGTTCTCTCTCTCCTTATCCCAGGCGAAATTTGACCTTTCTGTGTGGAGTGTAGAGCTCCTCGGAATCAAGTGTTCGCGCCAATTAGGGACCGGATATCTGGGGCTTGCAGCTGTTAAGTGGGTTCCGTAGTTGTAGATTTTTAGGCTTCTATAAACATCCACTTTCTTCTTCAAGATGGCGCAGTCTCCGCATCTGAGCTGGTGGCTCTAGGAGAAAACCCACCAGCAGAGGGGGCTGTTGGGTCAGGGGATCCCCGTCCAGCAGTCCCCCACCTTCTTCTGGAGTATTGCTATGCCTTATCTCGCCAACAAACAGTCCCAGTGCAACCCTTTGCTGTTCTCTCTGTCTGCTCAGGGAGAAGGCTCAGGACATGTCCATTTATTCCACTGCCATTTCCTCCCACCCCCCAGGTTGTCTTTTCATTTTGTAGGTGATTTCCTTTGCTATACAAAAACATTTTTGTATGTTGTAGTCCATTTGTGTGGGGTTTTTTCCCCTTAGTTTCTCTTGCCCAAGAAAGATATATCAGAGGAAATATTACTAGATGAAATGTCTGAGACTTCATTAACTATGTTTTCTTCTGGGATTTTTATGGTTTCAAGTCTAACATTTAAATATGTAATCTATTTTGAGTTTATTCTTGTGTGTGGTATAAGAAGGAAGTCTAGTTTAATTTTTTACACATGTCTGTCTAATTTTCCCAAAACCACTTATTGAATAGACTATCTTTAGCCTATTGACTATTTTTACATTCATTGCCAAATATTAATTGAATATAAAGACATGGAGTTATTTCTGGGCTCTTTATTCTATTCCATTGCAGTATATATACCAGTATATATACCAGTGCAGTATAATTTGAATACTATGGCCTTGTACTATAGTTTGATAATGGGTAATGTGATTCCTCCAACTTTATTCTTCTTTCTCAAGATTGTTGATACTATTTGGAATCTTTTGTGGTTCTATATACATTTTTGGAATATTTGTTCTAATTCTGTGAAATATGCCATTGGTATCTTGTAAAGAATTGCTTTGAGTCTTAGGTTTCTTTTAGGTAGTATGGACATTTTAATGATGTTTATTCTTCCTATCTATGAACACAATATATGCTTCCACTTATCTGTATCTTCTTTAATTTCTTTCTTCAGTATCTTACAGTTCTCTAAATACAGATCCTTTACATCCTTGCTTAAATTTATTTCTAGGTGGGTGTTGTTGTTTTTTAAGAATTGTGAATGGGATTGTTTTCTTGGTTTCTCTTTCTCATTGTTCATTATTGATCTATAAAAATGCAACTGATTTCTAGATATTTATTTTGAATCATGCTACTTTACTGAACTCATTAATCAGTTCTAATAGCTTTTCAATGGAAACTTTGGGTTTCTTTATAAATAATATAATGTCATCTTTAAATAATGACAGTTTTACTTCTTCCTTTCCAATTTAGATGCCTTTTATTTCTTTTTCTTATCAGATTGCTATAGCTAGGAATTCCAGTACTATCCTATCTAATAAAAGAATAATATGCAAATTAAACATCACTACATTACAACATCAAGCCATAGCCAAAAGCCACTCTCACAAGCCCATCAGGACCAATATGCAAATTAACTCCAACCAAGATGGCTGCTGCCACTGAGTGAGCAGGAGGGAGGCTTGGGTTTCCCTCGCAAAAAATAAAGCCAAGCTTTCCACACACTGTGGTGGGCCCAGGCCTCCACTCAAGGTTATAAAGTTTCAATTATAGAGGATAAATAAATCCCCACAAAATGACAGTAGCCACAGAGCTGGAGAGAGCAGGATGCTAAGGTTGCCCCCAGTGATGGAGGAAGCCAAGCTTCTGCATCCCTAGCCTGTCTTGGCCTCTGCTTAAGGCTACAAAGTTTCAATTATAGAAGATAAATAAATCCCAACAGAAATGGCTGCCTCCACAGAGCAAGCAGGAGGCTTGGCTCTGCTCAAGGCTACAAAGTTTCAATTGTAGAAGATAAATAAATCCCAGATACCAGGGCCTCCACTTGAGTGACCAGGAGATGTGACTGGTCTGCATTTTTATACACCAAAGAGGCCCACCATGGGGCCACCTGGACAAGGGGCCAAATGAACTGCATTACTGTGAATCTCTCCCTTTATGTCATCAATACTTGCCTTACATATTTAAATGCTTCTATGTTGGGTGTAAACATGTTTATAATAGTTATAGCCTCTTGTTGGATTGCTTCATTTTTCAGTATGTAGTATCCCTTGTCTCTTAATATAGACTTTGTTTTAAAGTCTATTTTTTTCAGACATAAGTATTGCTACCTCAGTTTTTCAATCCTTTCCATCTGCATAAAATATCTTTTTTCATCCCTTTACTTTTAGTCTATGTGTATCTTTCATTATGAGATGGGTCTTCTACAGACTGCATATATATGGGACTTGCTTTTGTATCCATTCAGCTATCCTATGTCTTCTGATAGGAGCATCTAAGCCATTTACATTTAAAGTGATAAATGATAGGTACATATTTATTAGCATTTCATTTTTTAATTAAATCTTTATTATTCAGATTATTACATTTGTTTCTCTTTTTTCCCCTCCATAGCACCCCTCCACCCAGCTCCCACCCCTCCCTCTGCCCTTAGTTCCCTCCCATTAACATCATCCATAGGTGTATGATTTTTGTCCAGTCTCTCCCTGTACACCCTTCACCCCTTTCCCCCTGAGAATTATCAGTCCACTCCCTTTCTGTGCTCCTGATTCTATTATATTCACCTGTTTATTCTGTTGATCAAATTTTAATTCACTTAATTTTTAGATTCACTTGTTGATAGATATGTATTTGTTCATAATTTTTTGGCTTTTACCTTTTTCTTCTTCCTCTTTTAAAAGAGTACCCTTCAGCTTTTCATATAACACTGGTTTGGAGTTGATGAACTCCTTTAGCTTTTTCTTTTCTGTGAAGCTCTTTATCTGCCCTTCAATTCTGAATGTTACCTTTGCTAGATAGATTATTCTTGGTTGTAGGTTCTTGCTATTCATCACGTTGAATATTTCTTGCCACTCCCATCTGGCCTGCATTGTTTCTGTTGAGAAATCAGCTGACAGTCGAATGGGTGCTTCCTTGTAGGTAATGAACTGTTTTTCTCTTGCTGCTTTTAATATTCTCTCTTTGTCTTTTGCTCTTGGTATTTTAATTATGATGTGTCTTGGTGTGTTCCTCTTTGGATTCCTTTTATGTGGGGTTCTGTGTGCTTCCTGGACTTGTAAGTCTAATTCTTTTACCAGATGTGGGAAGTTTTCAGTCATTATTTCTTTAAATAGGTTTTCAGTATCTTGCTCTCTCTCTTCCTCTGGCACCCCCACAATTCTGATGTTGGTACGCTTGAAGCTGTCCCAGAGTCTCCTTACATTATCTTCACATTTTTGGATTCTTTTCTCTTCTTGCTTTTCCATTGAGTGTTTTCTGTTTCTTTATATTTCAAATTTTTGACTTGATTCTTGCCTTTCTCTAGTCTGCTGTTAGGACTCTGTATATTTTTTATTTCAGTCAGTGTCTCTAGTTGGTCCTTTTTCATCTCCTCTTGGGACTCGCTAAATTTAGGCATCATCTCTAGCATCTCTAGTTGGGTCTTTTATATCTCTAGTAGGTTTTTTTTGTATCTCTAGTAGGCTTTTTTGCATCTCCTCTTGGCTCTCACTAAATTTATCCATCTTTTCTAGCATATTCTTGAAAAACCTTATAAGCTTGGTTTTGAACTCTATATCCAGTCGTTTTTTTCCCTCCATTTCTTTTGTGTGTGATCCCTTCCCTTATCTTGGCATTTTCCCTATGTCGGGGAAAGTTCTGTAAGTTATTGAAATGATTTATTATATTAATTAGGCACTTGATTATTTTTTTAAAAGCCATCTTCTTAATCATGGGAACTGAAGTTTGCTAGCCTATATTTGTATCTAATGCTATTTTGTCAATTTGCTATAAGATCTTCTGGTAAAATGAGCTTGACAATATTTTCAGAGTTTGAATTTAAGAAACTTTTCTTAACCTCGAATTGGCTTTAGGTCATTGCAATAGGCCCTGGAATGCCTCAAGCATTTGTTTTCTCTCATGAAGGAAAAGTTTCTGCTTAAGGTACATGGGAAGTTTTGTCAAATAATAATTATATTATACTTTCATTTACAGCTCTAATTGTTATTCTGGAATATTGTATTTTGCAAGAAAGACAAGCTTCCATGTCATTTGCATTACTCTATAAAGTATCTGGATTTATAGAATTACTGGCAGGAAAAATCAAGAGAAACAAAAATTTGATTATGGGGCTAAATGAACGGAAAATAATTATATAGTTTTTACAACTTTTGTTGAAAGTATTACTGATTCTTAAACTTTTTGTTTTTCAAATATAAGGAAGCATTTTTAAAACAAGTTGGTAAATTACATATTTTTCTCCCTACTTTAGCAATTCTTAATAAGTGACAATACATTTATTTGCATGAATTCAATAAGAACTGTTTCCAATTGTAGCTATATTAACCAAGACTTTGACTGGAATGTTATGTCCAAGATAGACATGCCTGGACTCTGGATGTCACCAAAAAGCTTTAAGAAATGAAGCCAATAAGATTACCATGGAGAAAGTCTGGTACCCTGCTTGGTCACATAGTTCATGGCAATCTTTCCAGGTAACAAATCAGGTTATTTTCCTGAGAGATGGCAAAGAAGGAACCTCAGACATCATTGGGGACCTCAACTTGAGGAAGTCACCCAAATCTACAGGTATTGCAGGCAAACCTGATGGCAGCTAGGTGGCTCAGCTTCTTTGCTCTGGGGAGCTAATTAAAGCTTGACATGAAATTCCAACAAAGCATATCATTTTAAAATAGACTATGTGATCAACTATTGTTCTTATTGTGTTCATGCAAACAATGAGGCCAAATCATAACTAGACTTAATATAGTAAATAAATTTATCTTAATTTGGCTCTTTAACAAAAATGAGGATGCTTTTAGGGAGAAAAAAATTCTGTTTCAATAAGAAATTATTAGAACTAAAATGTTTTTCCTTCCACCAGAACATTAATCATAATTCTTACTGTTCTAATTTTCACCCAATAAAACTAAATTTTATAACACAGTTTGTCTCCACCAGGTTACAAGCCATACTCATATTCAGGACACCAGGGCCACCTCCTTCCACGACCAGGCCTCATTGCCCTTCTGACAGAGAGCAAGGATCTCCTGGCTCTGAAGAAAAACTTCGCCCCTTTTCAGCATGAAGCAGTTACAGAAGAGACCCTGCATCCCTTTTCTCTGGAAAAAAAATTCAGAGCCACCATCCTTGAGAGTATGTGGTAGGCAGTTAGACAGACATGAGCAAAGAAAGGATGATGGGCCAACTAGAGGAGAAATGGATGGGACCCTGAGATGTTCTCACCACTCCTACTGCTATGAAGCTGGCAATGGAGGAATCTATGTAAAGCAGGTCTTTACATATTGCCTAGTAGGAATTGAAACACCTATTGATAATATTATATAGAACTATTCCATTCATTTGGGGGGCGAGGGGAGTCATAGATGGGGACTTTTATATGTTAGGACCCACTGTCTGGGAAAAGGATAACAGGGATGTTTCCTCTAAAGGTTAATGCATTCGTTCCCTATGGTGAACATCTGACTTTTACTGGTGTTCTACTTTTTGTCTTTAAGTATCTGATATGAATTTTTCAGATAATTTCATCCTCTCTTATAGTAATGGACATACTAAGCTGCTGGCTGGTTGGTTTTTGATATGTGGGGTAACTATCCCTGCTCACAGCACCACGAGGGGTGGGTGGATGGGGGGGGGGGTGTTCCTTAGGATAACTGGCTGTCTTTATTCCCCAGAAACATCACAGGATTTGAACACAAAGAGATTTTCTCAAGGTGGTGGCACCAGACTGCAATGATGATCTCCACCTGTGGAGCCCTGCTGACTGTATTGTTTTGACCATTTTTGTCATGCTGGCAATAGTAGGCTCCCTTAATATAGAAGTGACCTCGCTGGCTTGTAGCATGGTAAAAAGCCCTGACTGCCACCTCCAGGGCTATACTTCTACGTGGAATAAATCAAGAGGTGAGCCAGGTCAGGGAGGCAGTTCTAAAAAATTGGGCAGCAATAGATTATTTGCTGTTGCAGCGTAACCATGATTATGAGGACTTTAAAGGAATGTGTTGTTTTAATCTTTCTGACAATTCTCAGTTAATAGAAAACATATCCAAGATCCTACATTTGGTGTATTCCATCCCTGGGAACTGCTTTCAAGGCAGAAACAGATGCCTTGAAAGTCCAGCAGGATGAGACTTTTCATCTAAAACTAATCTCATTGATGAGATGATGGGGAAATGTTAGATGATGGCAAAATACAATATTACGGACTAGCTATGGTTATGGGAAATATTATCATGCTCTGTTAATCATGATTTCCTTGTGTTGTTTAAAGAAAGGACATTCTGATCTTGCTAGGAGTTGTACGCTCCCATGACCTGAGAGTCAACCTTGAACCTGGGAATGGTCAACCTTGGAACCATTCTTATTCAGGAACTGTTTATTATCATGGAAAGATTAACAACCTTGTTGCCCAAATAATGAAGTCCCACCCCAGTCTTCTACTTCCCCATGCCTGTACTCTGTACTTCCCCATGTAATGTCCTAACCTATATAAGCAGCTGGCTTATGGGGAACTGCAGAGCAGATTTTTGTGGATGACCTGCTGCTCTCCCATACTGCCAGCATAATTGGAAGAAACATCATACATAATTCTAAAAAAGAAAGAAAGAAGTTGAACTTTATTATTGTCAAGAAACAGCAGGTGTTATCTAATGAGACAATGAGGGGCATCTTGAAGTTAGGACAATATTGTTTACAGATAGCTTATCAACTCCAAATATATAAATGAAGGCTTTTAAAGTCCTTGAAAATGATTTTTGCTCTTAAGTGATTGAACTATTTCCCCTTGATGTTCTTCATTTTCTCCGGCTTGGACACCACTTTCTTTAATTAATCATTATTGCTCAAAGCAGTGTGCCCAGGAATTTATATATGAATAAGAGCCAGTCCCCAACCTCCTATTATTGTATAATCAGGAGTTGGCATCCTTTTTCTGTAAAAGACCAAATAGTAAGTATTTTTGGCTCTACAGACCACCTCTATTGCAAGAATAAATTGCCGTTCTAGCACAAAAACAGTCAGAGACAATGCACAAATAAATATGTGATTGTGTCCCAATAAACCATTTTTTGCAAAAACTACATGGGCTACATTGTGCTGACTCCTGGACTAATGAGAGACAGACATATAAAGAATCTATTATATGAAGGTATAATCCTAATTCAGAACGACAGAAGTGCCGACCAAGTGTTGAGGATTGCAGAGGAAGAGGGAACAAGCAATTGGTCACCAGGGAAAGGACAGAGGCTTCCTGGAAGAGGTGTCTTCGCTTAAAGAACTATTGCCTCTTAGATTGGGCCTTTATTTTTCCCCAGTTGCTTCGTTCTTCCCTCACTTTGTCCCCTAATAAGGCTGAAATTTCTGACAGCTAGCATTATCTTGTACCATTCATGGAGCTTAGCTAAAATGGGTGTGTATGTCCTGCCTACAAAATCTGAGTCAGCATCCATTCAAATATGGTTAACATAAGAGAGAAACTCAGATGCCAGGCTCTCTCCTCCAAGCCTCACATAACTACTTTTTATTTGGGGAACCATGGTGCCTTTGGGTAGTTCAACAGTGTAATCTCCCCTTACACAAATTGGGCTCCTTTATTGTTTCTAAACTCTTTCTCTTTGCATTTTCAATATCCAAAGGCCTTGTAGTTTATTGTGACTTGTTTGCTCAAGGCTGTGCAAATAAAAAAACAAAGGAGACTGTGAGCAGTACCTCAGTGTTACTATCTATCACCTGCTCTCCCAGTGAGCTGGGCAGCCTTCAGTACCCCACCCCCTGCACAGGCTGGGGGTCAAGTTTGCTTGAGATGTGGGACTATAAAGATTAAACAGGAGACAGTTGCTTTCTGAAAGGACTCCTGATAGTATATCTTTAAATTCACCAGGAACTGGGGAAGTGATGGCACCCTGGCAATACAGTAGGTACCTGATTTAGTCAACCAGTAAAATGCATAGAACTGATAACAGCAAGCTCAAGAGATTATAGAATCAGAGGTCTCACCAAGAGATGGCTTATGAGGTTCAGCCCCAGCATCATCTCCATCAGCCACTCTCTGAATTTCTATCTAATCTACCTGTGAGTGCAATATACCGGCTATGCCACCCAGACCAGCACCTCTCTTCTGCAGAGTAGCTCTGGAGCCCTCACTGCCAGTTTATGCCTCGTATGCATCAGGGGGAGGCAGTGCTCAGGAATGCCCCTCTCCAGGAAGCTAGAATAGGTCAATCCTGAGAATTCTGGGTCCAAATGCTAATTCTTCTCACTTGTCAAATGCAAATAGGTTTGCAAGCACCCTACTCCTTCCTCCTAACCAATAAGTGCCCAGCTGCAGGGTCTCATCTACAAATGAGAAACTATCTAGGAGCAGCCCTCCGGCTTCCAAACAGCCTCCCCCTAGTTGTGGTGAGATGCAAATAAGCACCCAGCACAGCTTCAGAACTAGATGAGAGAGGTTCTCCCCAGACTGAAGGGGAGTCCCTCTCTCATCTAGTTCTGCCCAGAGAAAAACAACCTGCTTCCTCTTCACTCGTCCAGAGGCTACCCACCCTTCAAGCTCTGGCTCCAGGTTGCCTCTTCCATGAAGCCTTCCTCCATCATTCTAGCCATCCCAACCTCCTTCTCAGAACCCCTACCATGTTTTCAGGCAGGCTAACACAATAAATTTAATAACACCCTGTCCAATTGCACAGTCTCATTACACCATTTGTGGTCATTTTCTCCCCAAAGTTTGAGCTCATTGGCTGGAAACCATGCCTTCACTTTTAACCTCCTAAGTGTACTTTAGAGGGCTACACAAACAGCAGGTGCCCAATAACTACTTGCTGATATAAATTCCAAGGATATGAAAAGAGTTCAAGCCGAAACCAGTTTGGCTCAGTGGATAGAGTGTCGGCCTGGGGACTGAGGGGTCCCAGGTTCGATTCCTATCAAGGGCATGTACATTGGTTGCGGGCACATTCCCTGTAGTGGGGCGTGCGGGAGGTGGCTGATCAGTGTCTCTCTCTCATCAATGTTTCTGGCTTTCTATCCCTTTCCCTTCCTCTCTGTGAAAAATCAATAAAATATATTTTTTTTTAAAAAAAAGAAAGAGTTCAAGCCCAGCTTCCTTCTCTTTAAAAGAAGACATGAGACCTGGCCATCATGGCTTAGTGGTTAAGCATCAACCTGTGAACCAGGAGGTCATTGTTCAATTCCTGGTCAGGGCACATGTCCCAGTTGTGGGCTTGATCCTTGGTGTGGTGCATGCAGGAGGCAGCCAATCAATGATTCCCTAGATCATTAGCCAAGATCATTCCAAGCTCCTAAACCAGAGAGACCATTGATGTTTCTATCTCTCCCTCTCCCTTCCTTTCTGAAATCAATAAAAATATATTAAAAATAAATTAAATAAAAGAAGACATGAACATAGTAATAACCAATAATTGTAAGGCATTCAATTTGGCAAAGGTGTACCACATTCATTATCTTAATTAATCAGCTATCCAGAAAGTGGAATTACTCCTCCAATGGAAATGGAGGGCCTGTGTGAGTCAGGGACTTGCCTGAGAGAAAACACAGCTAGTAAGTGGTGGAATCACAATACAAAGCCAGGTATTCTGAACCCAAGCCCTTTTTTTCCATCACAGGGAGCAGTGATCCTTAAACACTAAGAATGGGTTCAGGGGGGTAGCTGGCAGTTTTGCAAGAGAAAACTGCAATTGTTGGGAAATATGTAACCTGTTCATTCTCAGATGCAGGGACCACAGAGAAGGCAAGCTTCCACAGACCTTGAAGAAATGACAGAATTTGAATAAAAAGGAAGAGAGGCCAAAACCGGGTTGACTCAGTGGATAGAGAGAGCATCAGCCTGTGGACTGAAAGGTCCAAGATTCGATTCCAGTCACGGGCATGAACCTTGATTTTCAGGCGCATCCCCAGTAGGGGTGTGCAGGAGGCAGCTGATCAATGTTTCTCTCTCATAGATGTTTCTGGCTCTCTGTCCCTCGCCCTTCCTTTCTCTGTAGAAAATGAATAATTTTTTTTTAATCTCTCTCTTTAAAAAAAAAAAGGAGAAGGGAGAAATGGTAGAAGCAAAGGCATAAAGGTATAAAGGGGAGTAAAAGGCAACCGAGGCAGATGGTAGGTACAGCAATGTGGCCAAAGCTGGGCTTGTGGAGGAGCTGTGATTAGAAGGCAAAGTCAAAAGTGAGTGATGTGGGACTGAGTTTTAAGGGACTCTGGATTCCAAGATGAAGATGGTGATAAGTGTGAGCCAAGAGAAGATGGAGGGTGGGAGGTGCTTTTGAGTGACAACTCTGCAGACTAGGTGAGGGGCTAGATGGGAAGGGAACAAGTAAGAATTAGCCAAGGTCATTCAAAACTCCTAAACCAGAGAGACCACTAAACTGTAGGTGTCAGTAACCAACTTGGGAGTGGTGAAAGTTGTCACTGATTTGGACTGGGAAGGAAATAGGGAGTATCACACATTCAATGATATCCTTTTGCCACCCACTGGCTCATTATTCCACATAAGTCCATTAGCTCCCTAGATTGTGTGCCAGCTAGCTTTTGGAAACTAGGTCTTCTCTTTAGGCCTCCACAGCTCTTTATCCAGGGCTGAGCAGAAAGCAGGGACCCAGGAAATAACAGTGGTTAGATAGCAAGTTTCAAGACCATAAAAAAGGCCTAAACCCTACAGTCAGTGGATGGGCATTACAGAAAGAGAGCTATCAACTCAATATTCTCTTAAAAGCACTTTGCAGTAGCTTCCCAGCAATGAAATACTAACCTTCAAGGTAGACAGTGCTCCATCACTTGAGGTATTCAAGCAGAAACTTGACACTCTCAGAGGTTTTATGGGAGGAATCCCTGAACTGGGAGGGAGACAAGACAGAACCGCTCCTCCAGCCCTCCATCTCTCAGATGCTATGGTTAAAAATGCTGTGAACTTGATCTCCTGTTTCCCTGGCATGTCCCATTCAGAAATAGTCAGACTGATTTAAAAAAAGAAATCCCCCTGCCTCTTTCTATTTCTTTCAAATCCTTTGAATGTCAAGTTCCAGACCACTGCTCTGCCTTGCCAGGTGTTTGGATACCAAGCCTATGAATACCGGGCTTAGAATAGCCACCTGCACGGCCGAAGGAGGGGTCTGACTTCATGCATTCCTAATGCACATCTATTTTTACAACCATGAGACACATCGCCTTCTCTCGAAGCTCACATCAACACAACACAGGGCCATCTGTCCCCACAGACACATTCCTTTGGGAGAGGACCAGGAGGAGAAAGATAGGCATTTTTGTTTTAAGTCTGGAAACTGATTTAGGATATGATATGATAGATTATAGATTTAAGCTGGCCAAAGACCCTTTTGCCAGTCCCTGTTGGGAACTCTGTGTCATTTTTTTCATCTTCTGAAGTTTAGCACAGTCTGTCAGTCAACCAACACAATCATTCACTCCCTTATTCACTCTTCATTCTCTCATTTCGTTGCCTAGGGGCATGCCATTCCCATTCAGAACCACACATCCTTTCATCACGATTGACTCTTCTTGAATCTATGATGCAGAAGAACCTGGAGAGTAGGGACATGATTAGGAGGGTGAGCAGGTGAAGCAAGTCCTCTTTGAGTGTCTTCAATGCATCCAGAGCTGCGCCCAAACTGCAAGCCTGAGCAGGTGAAGTTTTCCCCAAAAAGGCTGCCTGAACTGAGACAGGGATTGTCCAGGAGTGGGGGGATGACTTCTATGCTGGAACAAAAACAAAATGGTCACAAAAGAAATGAGAGTTCTGGGTCAGGGTAGCTGTAGACCCCAGAACCTGGCCTGAGCCAGCTCTTCTGAGAGAGCCCCACACTATGGCAAAGGAGATCTGGGAATGAGTCTAAAGGAGAGCCCACTGGGAGCTTGCCCATCTGGGGCTTGTTCTGGACTCTGGTTTCCAAAGCCTTGGGGGTCCATTGTACCTTCCCATCTCCCTACTCTGAAAATGCTTCCACTTTTCCTGAAACATGCTGCTCCCCATCCCTGGTGGTCCTGGTAGCCTTGTCAATCATGCAATGCCACCTTCCCTAAGTAAAGGTCCTGCCAGCCAATGAGAATGCATACCCCTCTGAAGGGACTACAGTGATTAACTCAGGGAGTCATAAATGATCCTGGGGTGACCAATTAGAGGCTTCCCTGGGACTTTTCTTCCAGAGTTAACAAGGAAGATAAACATTCTCAATTGCTTTTGCTAAATTAAGAGACTGTTGAAGCTTAGCTAAAATGGGTATGCAGAGGCAGCTCCAGGAACCCTGGTCCAGCCCTGGCAGTGCTTTTAGACCTGACCAGAGATGCCACACTCGAGTGCCAGTTGCTGCAGCCAGCAGGGCATCTTCTTGAGCCTCTCCAGGCCTCAGCTTCCCCTGACTTGGCAAGAGTCCCGTTGGTGCTGCAGCTGCTAGGCCCATGAAGCATGTTCTGGCCTCAAGTAGCTGCTACTTTATTCCAACTCTGGGAACAGATTGCATGGCCCCTTGTATAGCTGTGGAAAGGCTCCTGGAGAATCTGAGTATGTGGGGGCCTAAACCTTGCTCTTTTGGCCACTAATAGAGGGGCATTATTTATACTCAAACTATGTCAGCTAGGACTGTAAGGATTAGATCAGCCTCCAGGCTATTGGGGGACCCACCCCCACTTCAGCACACAGCACATTTTTTATTAAAAGCCACAGATGACACAGATAAAAATAAGACAAGATGGTATTGCCTTGGGGGAGCCCACAGCCCCCTGTTAGGAGACCTTCTTCTGAATAGAAAGTGATAATGCAGTGTGCATTAAGGCATATTTTTTAGTTTAAAAAATATTGGGGTAAAGTATACATAACAAAAATTTACCATTATAACCATTGTTAAGTGTACAATTCATTTGTATTAAGTGCACTCACAGTACTGTGCAACCATCATCACTATTTCCAGAAGTTTTCGTCATCCCATATTGAAACTGTATCCATTAAACAATTACTCCCTGGTAACTACTATTTTGCTTTTTGTCTGTATGTATTTAATGATTCTAGGTAATTCATATACTTGGAATCATACAATATTTGTCTTTATAAGCCTGTTTATTTCACTTAGTATAATGTTTTCATGGTTCATCCATGTTCTAGTATGTGTCAAAATTTCCCTCCTTTTAAAGGATGGACAATATTCCATTGTACATACAGTAGTTCCCCCTTATCCACAAATTTAATTACCCAAGGCCAACCACAGTCTGAAAATACTAAATGGAAATTTTCAGAACAATTCATAAGTTTTAAATTGTGCACTGTTCTCAGTAGCGTAATGAACTCCGGCATCATCCTTTGTCCAGCATCTCTATGCTCCTACCCTCTAGTCAGTCATTTGTTATTCATCTCTGTTATC
This sequence comes from Lasiurus borealis, assembly GCA_004026805.1. Classification (NCBI taxonomy): domain Eukaryota; kingdom Metazoa; phylum Chordata; class Mammalia; order Chiroptera; family Vespertilionidae; genus Lasiurus; species Lasiurus borealis. Next base: position 88,790 of record PVJN01002180.1, read on the forward strand.
AGATCAATTGTTACAGTGTCACAGTGCTTGTGTTCAAGTTACCCTTATTTTACTTAGTATTGGCCCCAAAGCACAAGAGTGGTGATGCTGGCAATTGGATATGCCAACAAGAAACCATAAAGTACTTCCTTTTGATCAAAGGGTGAGTACAGTACAGTAAGATATTTTGAGAGAGATAGAGACCACATCCTCAAACTTTTATTAAAGTATCTGTATATATAAAAGCCAAGCTACCAGAACAATGTGCACTTGGGGAAGCCAAATGGCCCATTTGGGGCCCCAATCACCCCCCAACCTCCTGATTATCTGGCCCCCAATTGTCCCCCCTGACCCTGGTCGGGGATGGGGCCAGCCAGCCAATCAACCACATGTGGCCCCTGCCCCCAGCCTGATTGGGGGTGGGGCTGCCCAGTCAACCTCCCATGCCCCCAATCAGTCCCTCCCATTGAGGCAGGCTGATCGGACCCCACCCATGCAAAAATTTGTGCACCATGCTTCTAGTATTATTATATTCTATTTTGTTATTAGTTATTGTTCTTAATCTCTTATTGTACCTAATCTATACAGTAAACTTTATCATAGATGTGTGTACATATCTATATAGGAAAAAACATAGTATGTATAGGGCTCAGTAGTATCCTTGATTTCAGGCATCTACTGAGGGTGTTAGAATGTATCCCCCATAGATAAGGGGCAAAGACTGTATATACCACATTGTCTTTATCCATTCATCTTGTGATGGGCTTGTTTCTACCCTTTTGCTATTGCAGATAACTCTGCTATAGACACTGGTGTACAAGTATGTTTGAGTCCCTGATTTCAGCTTTTAGGGTTTAATACCAGAAGTAGCACTTATAGGTCACAGGTAGCTCTGTGTTTGACTTTTGAGGACAGACTGTGGTACATGTAGAGCAGAATGAATGAATGGCACAAGGAGAGAAATGGGAGAGCAGCAAATTTAGGTTCAGAAGAACTCAGTTGGAATCCCCAATTGGCCTATCACTGTGGCTTTGAACCTACAATTAAGCTTCTGTATCTGCCTGTTCATTTATTAAATGGAGATGGTACCTCCACATCCTAGGAATGTGACAAGGATGAAGTGGTAGAAAGTCATCACAGCTGGCCCCAAAATCCCTCTAAAGGGAAAACCAGTCTTGGTTTGAGGTAATACTTTAGCAAGTGCTTCTGACAGAAGCAGGACTGTCGCAGAGGGTTGTGTATGGCACCTACTTCTCCAAAGGGAGAAAGGGGGGCTGAAATCTAGCCTGCTGCACACTCATCACTCCATAGGACTCAGCATAGGGCTATTCCTGACCTAGTCTCACACAGCAGTGAAAGTGAGGCTCTCAATCCATATCTGACCTTTCTCTCTCCCAGCGTCTATGGCTCCCCATTCTCCTAGGATAAAGTCTAAAATATATTGCTTGGCTTTCTAGGCTGCAGATCCAGCCCTAACCTGCCTCCATAGCCCCCATTCTGGCCACCTTCTCCTTGAATCCTGTTTTCCAGCCCTCCTGATTATCTTTCCATATTTTAATGTCAAATAGTCTCTCATGTGTGCATGCTCTGTCTCTTCACTCTTCAGATGGAGAAACTGAACCTCTGTCAAGGTAGACAACATGCCCAATGTCACACTGCTGGCCCGAAGCACAGTTGAAACCCATACCTGGTAAACTCAAAGTCTTTGGTCTTTTGGCTACAGGGATAGAGATGGCATCAGGTTGAAATGCAGAACATTAGGTCTCCAAAGAGCTAGAGTGTAATATCAACTTCCCCCTCACTAGCTGGGTGACCTTGGCCCTGCCAAGGACTAGCTTCATTTAGGGAATATTGCAATGGGAGTATATTATTGCTGCTTTGTGGGAGTTGGCTGTTCTGATGCCTCTGCCCTCAATAGGAACTCTGTTGTGCCTTGTGAATAAAACCTGTAAACTAAAGCACAATTTGAAATGGAAACTTCCCCTAGCTTGTTCAGTTCAATTTCCAAAAGCCTCGGAAATCAAAGTGGCCCCAGTATCTGGAAACTGCTAAAGTACTGAATAAAACAGACACCCAACACAAGAGTTCAGCTCCTTAACAAGCAGAGTTTCTGACACTGCAAAAATCTATTTTACAAAGATTTGAAAAACAAGAGAAGATGAATTTCTATCACTTCAACCTGCAAATTGAAGCTCTTCCATGGCCTGCCTGGATGCAATTGCACTCTGTCAATCAGGTCAGAGTAGCGGGACCCTCTCCAGAAGAGAGGTCAGCTCCCTAGGGATCATCAGGCTCTTGATCATCCCAGCCAGGGTCTAGGCAGCTTTGACTCACAATAGACAGTCCTCTGGGACAATTGTTTGAGCTTCTGTAGAAATGCTGGCTGCTGGAAAAGACAATATTCTCCCAATAGCATATACACGGAGTCTGAATGCTGGGATGCCATCCTAGGACCTTAAGCTGAGGGCAATCCACTCACCTACTCCCCAGCACCCAGATGAGAAGGGGCCAGACAAATAATAACTCTCCCCTAGGTTCTCTCTCAGGGCAGGGCCCCACCTCCACCTAGCCATGCCATCAGAAACTGCATTCTTTTGGCCCCTCGCTCAGCCCCACATCTGACATGGCACCTTGTAGGTACCAGTTTAAACTGTTATCATCCCCTGATAAAAGATAGAGCCTTCCTGTCTGCAATGGAGGAATATGAATATTTGCCTTTGTGTCAGCTTTGTATCAAGACATTTTGAGTTATAAGTAACAAACAGATTGCTCAAAATAGTTCAAGCAAAACCTAGCTAATAGCCCAGCTGGAATGGCTCAGTGGTTGAGCATCAACCTATGAACCATGAAGTCACGTTTTGATTCCCGGTCAGGGCACACGCCCAGGTTGTGGGCTCAATCCCCAGTGTGGGGCATGCAGGAGGTAGCTTATCAAGGATTCTCTCTCATCATTGATGTTTCTCTCTCTCTCCCTCTCCCTTCCTCTCTGAAATCAATAAATACATATTTAAAAAACACAAAAACTTAGACAACAACATCTCAGAAGGTCTGGGATTCTATTTAAAGGCTCATCTCTGCTCTCTGCCTTGAGGAGGCAGCATCTACCCATGGCTTTCAGAGAGGCTCTCCTCTCATAGTCACAAACTGGAAATAGAAACTCTTGGTCTTGGAAAATCCAAGATAGCGACATAGGAAAACACCTACACTGCTGCCTCGCACAATAATTTCAAAACTACAACTAAAAGACAGAACAGACATCATCCAGAACCACAGGAAAGCTGGCTGAGTGGAAATTCTACAACTAGAGGGAAAGAGAGAAGCTCACAGAGACCAGACCCAGAGAAGCTGCAAAAAGCTGAGGTACGGAGACACGCGCATGGAGAGAGCGGGTGCCGGAGTGCCTGGCTGGCTTTCTCTGACGGGAGGGAAACAGAGACTCTCAAAGGCATTGAACCCCTTATCCTATGACACTAAACCCCAGATCCAGCCGAAACTCATAAGGGGGGAGTTTGGACTGTGAAAGGGAGAAATGTATGGAAATTTAGGAGAGACGCAAAAGATCAAAGGCCTGGTGGCGCGCATGGCACTGCGCACAGGACAGATTGCTGATTGTGCCCCTGGCTTTCGCGACTGGGCGGGAGACAGACCTTCCCAACTGTGCCACTTCTGACTCCACTAAGCCCCTGTTTTGCACAAAACCCGGGGGACCTAGTCTCGTGTGGTCCTGGTGCGCAGGGGAGCCGTAGAGGCAGTCGTCTAGAGGCACTGCGGGCGCTCGGGCACAAGGACCACTCCAGCGATTACCCAGTCACGTGAGATTCAGAGGCCGTGAAGGGTGGGGCTGACTGGAAGGCAAGGCGGTCCCTTAAGCCCTGAGACTCCACCCATCCCAAGCTCAACAGAGGCTTCTTTGGTTTTGCAAGTCTGGTATCATAAAGCTGAATTCAACATAGAAGTTTCCCCGACATAGTTAAAATGCCGAGACAAGGGAAGGGATCACAAACAAAAGAAATGGAGGGAAAAAAACGGCTGGATATAGAGTTCAAAACCAAGCTTATAAGGTTTTTCAAGAATATGCTAGAAAAGTTGGATAAATTTAGTGAGACCCAAGAGAAGATGAAAAAGGACATACTAGAGACACTGATTGAAATAAAAAAATATTATAGAGTCCTAACAGCAGACTAGAGGATGGCAAGAATCAAGTCAAAAATTTGAAATATAAAGAAGCAGAAAACATTCAACTGGAAAAGCAAGAAGAGAAAAGAATCCAAAAATGTGAAGATATGTAAGGAGCCTCTGGGACAGCTTCAAGCGTACCAACATCAGAATTGTGGGGGTGCCAGAAGAAAAGAGAGAGCAAGATACTGAAAACCTATTTAAAGAAATAATGACTGAAAACTTCCCACATCTGGTAAAAGAAATAGACTTACG
>PVJN01002180.1:99147-123457 GCA_004026805.1 Lasiurus borealis
GGGGGGGTGGCAGCTGACATGAGCGACAAAGGAAGGAGGAGACGTGGAGGCATGGAAGCCTGGAGGTGGGCAGGTGGGGAGGTGGGAAGGCAGGGAACCTGATGGGCCCTGTTCTCAAGCCAGGCCTAGGGACCCCACCCATGCACCGGGCCTCTGGTGTCTTAATAATCATCTTGAGTGTGTGTCAGTGTCTGGCATTTTTTCCTCTCTATGGGTTTTATTGCTAATGTCTGGGGACAGATGTTGCAGGCCTGGCCAGCCATTGGCATATGCTATACTCCTGTGGTCGAGGCTGGCAAAAAGGGGAACTGGAACTGCTGCTGCCTGTAATATTTTTAAATATGAAACTATTAATATTTTAGATTATGTTTTGTTTGTATATTCTTATTTTTAATTTTTGGCCATTTAGTTAATGAAATGTGAGGTCTTTTTATACCCTATACCCTGTTACAAAACCTCTGAACAGTTTGTTAGTGAGACTTATGACATCTTGATATTTAGGTCTATGATCTGTGGCCTCCATTTAGACTCTTGCCCTGGGCCCCACAAAGGGTCTGGCCAAGCCTGTGGCATAGCTGTGACCTTACAATTCTCCTGAAATGCTCCTCCCCTTCTCCATTTCTCCTATCTGAACCCAAGATTCATTCAAGGCCTGGGTGGAGATCACCTCTCATTTTTGCCTACCATCAATTCTGTACTCTTTTAGCTGGTGCCTGAAGCCCTATTTTCTGGAAGAAACCCATTCCTTGAAGTTTAGGTAGAGCTGAGTTCTGGGGGTTAGCCCTTTGCATATAACCAAAAAATATATTGTCTCCTTATAGAAAGACAAACTGGCCCAGAGAAAAGAAAGCATAACTGTTACTGGGAAACCCCCGGTCGGGCTGGGACTGCCTGTCGCTGTGTCCAATAATGAAGGTAGGGTTAAATCATATTAGGCATTTATTGAGAAAGCTAGCCAACCAAGAAGACAGGGAGCTTACAAGCATCAAATTCTGCCTCCCAGCAAGGTACAGGGGACAGGATTATAAAGGGAAAGGGGCTAGGGTGCTATGTGCAGCCCCAAACATCAGCTATTGTCTTTAGTCGTTGATGAGATTATGTTGATGAGATGATGTTTTGGCTCCTGGTGGGTCAGCCCAACCATGCTTATTGGTTCTGCTTGCTGAATTCACAGCTGAGTCACCTCCTTAATCATTTTGCACAGGCCTTAAGAAAGCAACTTTTAGAGAACATTAACCCCCTATTCATAAGAAACTTAACCCCTCATTCATATAAGTGTTCTAAGATTTAAAATAATATGATTACTTTTCAGATTAATTCAAGTGCTCTATCTATTAAGTTATAAGTCCCCCCCTAACATATATAATGAGAGTGTAAAACAGGAGACAAAGCCAAAACAACTCTTTGTCCATTCCTGGATCCAGCTATATCTGATTCTAGCTTCCTCAGCCAATAAATGCCCCCTTTTTTTTATTAAGCTGGTTGGAGCTGGGTTTCTGTTACTGACAAATGAAAGAGTATTACTAATAATTCTCATACAATCGTAGTTGTTAGAGCCTACAGGGGCCTTAGAAGCCATTAAACTTCTACTGTTTAGTGTGTGATGCATCTGCAAGGTGAAATGGTATGTACCAATTCACACAGAATATCCTGGCCAGACCTGAGATGCAATGCAGTCTCCATCTCATCTTCCTCAGCCCATCCGAGCCCAAGCTGTACCCTTTCCCCTCAGTGTGAGATCTGTTCCCATGCATCTCCACATCTTGTTCTGCATTTCCATTATCTTTTCATGGTTCCAGCAGGTGTCATATCCGAATTCAAACAGTAAATCCCTTGGTGGAGGAATGCTAGCCTTCTGTCTTGAAGCTCCACTGGGTAGAATATCACTGAAGGCACATGATAGGTGCTGAATAAGTCCTGGCTCATTGACCTGTCAAAGGCCTTGATGCCTGATTGGCTAAATCCAGCCTCCTTTTCCATCCAAAGCACCTTCTCTGAGATAATGTTTCTGCCAGGCAAAACTTTTTTATTCAGCAAGCTATTTCCCAAGCCATTAGGAGGAACTACAACTAAAGGCAGGAATGCTCTGTTGCTTTTTTCTCCATTTCCTTTGATTTTCATTTTTCTGCCTGTGGAGACCTTTTTGTCCTCCCTTCTTCTTTAATGGCCCAAGTTGCTAAATTGCATATCACCAGCAATTCCTGTGAGTTTAGTCCTTAAGTGTTACATTTCTGAAACAGATACTCCATAAGCAACACTTATCTTACAGGAGGGGCTGGTGAAATGCTAAAATTACATTTCCATTTCTGTTCCTATGTTTTTAAGCTGTTATTTTAGCATTTCTGACTAGTTCACAGTTGACACCTACTGATGGAAAATTAAAATTTGGCCAAGAAAGAGCCTTGCCTGTCCTCCTACCCCCAGACTGAGAACTAGCTCCTTTTTATAATGAGTCGCAGCTGTGGATGGGGCAGAAATTCTCTTGGATTTGGAAGTGTGAGGTCCTGCAGAATAGTCTCAGGTCTGCTGCGAACTAGCTCTTGGACCTCAGCCCTCTGAACCTTGATTGTCTTGTCTGTAAAATTGAGCCTTGATTGTCTTATCTGTAAAATGGGAATCACAACTGCAGAAGCTGAGGTTACAATGAGGTTTTATGTTGTATAAACATTATCTGGCTATATACTGAGAACATCAATACTGTACTATGAAAATTCTTGGCACATAGTTGATATTAAATAAAAGTTAGTTGTTTCTAGGACTTAGTCCTTTTTTCTTAGACCTTTAATATCCTTTGGATTGGTGCTCCAAATTGGATAACCAAGTGATTATATATTGAAATTACGGGATTCCTGTCCTTGGTTAAATGAGCAGACGATGCCCCACATTTAGGCCACACTAAGGACCCAGGGTCAGTCTCAGTTAAAATCTGTCAGCAGCACCCTATTGTTCTGGGGAATCAAACCTAAACTCCGTAACACCACTTGCAGCCTGAGCCAGTTCCCACCTTCCTCTTTCTCTCCGGCTAGAACCTTTAGTCATGCACTTCATCTGCTGGCCAGCCCTTTCCCTGGCCAACTCCCCTTCAAATTATTAAGACAGTTTCATTACATTCCATCTTTGAGCTCTCCTACCACCACAACCCCCCGCCACCACCCCTGACAGGGATCCTCACTGGATTTCAGATAATGAGCAAACTGAGATGGCAACTGGGATCCATTGGGTCCTATCTATGCTGGGTGACCTTGGCAAACCCACCTAACACCCTGGGGCTTCAATTTCCCCAGCTGTAAACGAAGGTCAGCCACTGTACCGCCTTCTCCACACCTTCATCCAAGTTCAAGAATCCTGCAACCCACCTCCTTGCAGATATCAGCACAAAAGGAGCAATTAGAACTGGAGCGTTGGTGTGTGGTATATGTAATGCAGCTCTGCGCTTCACATCCTGTGAGCTGGCAGTTGCAGCTGGGGATTACAGGACCGCCTCCAGAGGTCAGTGGCAGCACCGCCTGCCTGCCCAAGAGGCCCCACTCTTGTCAGAATATTAATACCCTGCATGCATTTGTGTGTTACTCATGATTGCCACCACCATTCCAAAAGGATTATGCAGCATGCATATTTATGAGACAAGCCCAGACAAAGACTACCATATTTTAAAAGATGCAATTATCTCTAAAAAGTTCAGCTTTATTTTCATGCTAATGAATACAATATTTTTAAGCAAACTTAATTGGTTTGCCTGAGCTCCCATAAAAGCTCTCAACCCATTAGAGCTCTGAGGTCCCCTTCAAAAGGGGCTTTAGAGGGATCTGGGGGCTGGGAAGCGGCTGGTATTCCGGCCATTTTCTGAATTTTTCAGCCCCTGCGTGCTGCTGTCCCCCAGCCCCTCCTGTATCCAAGCCCTCTGGCTGGTGATGGTGAGGCCTTTCTGGAGGGGCCACCCCAGGAGTCTGGACCCTGATAATGTGGAGAAACTGAGGGCCAATGGGAATATTCTACCGTCTCTCTGCCAAGGAAGTGAGGCAAATGCCTCACCTCACCCTACCCCAACCCTCACCCCCTCAGCACACACTGTTCCCAAATACGTGGTTCCTTGGTGAAAACTTGGATTCCAGCCTGAAAAGGGTTCCTCTCCATCATCTCAAGCTTTGGGCTCAGAGCAGAGAGGAGGGACTCCTTGTGCACTGACAGCAGGTCATTTGCTTTGACATCACTGGCTTTCAGATTTCACTGTCTACTTTTGAAGCACTTTCCATCTATTTTCTCATTACACACCTTCGTAAGTATTTGTTTTTGCCATTTTACAAGTGAGAAATCTGAGGCCAAAAGCCACAGAGTGAGTTTGTGCCATCCGGCAGGCCCAAATGTTCTCCAGGACAAGCCCAATACAGGGCGTTTCTATATTGGGCTTGCCTGATACCATGTCCTGCTTCCCTCCTTGTCTCAACCACCTCCCTGCAGATGCAGCTGGGTCTTTTCCGTACTTGCCTATGTCCTCACATGAATCTCTGCCCCAGGGCACAGTGTACAGCTATACAACCTATGCACTGTGCAAGACTGGTATTAAAGCAGTTTATGAATGATGCCCCCTGGGGTTGTGCAGAACCATGCCCTACACTCATCCCTGTTCCTGGTCAGGCTCAGGAGCTCAGGGAGAAGGCTGGGGCCAACAGAGCAAGTGGGAGAAGAATATAGGGCAGAAGGTATTGACTGAACCCTTAAAACCTAAGCTAACTAACCAGAGAGGAATAGGAAGGGTGTTTCAGAAAGGGCTATGTGGCCCCAGCAACAACGAGCCCCAGAAATGATGGTGAGTGCCTCACCTCACCCCTTTTCTGACTGAATGGCTAACCAGGAAAGCAGACCAGTTGCTTAGAAGACAGAAGGGAGGCCTCAACAAGGGTCTGTGGTTTATGAAGTGCCATAGTCATCATCTCTTGTGATCCTCACACCACTTGAGAAGGAAACCTCTGTTTCCATTTTACAGGGAATAAGTGGAAGCCTACACAGGTAAACTTGCCTGTCTGAGAACGCCCAGCATGGCCAGGCCTTAGCTGGGGTTAAGACTTCAATGTCCTTGTCCCCAATTAGGTTATCATTTTCTTTAATTATCAAAAGGCCAAACTTTCAGGGCCTTGAATAACAAGGTCAAGATTTTGGATAGTGTCTTATGGGTGATAGGAAGCTCCTGAAAGTCTTTGTGTGAGAAATGACTGGGAAGGGTGGAAGGATAGTGAGAGCAACGCCCGAAAGGCACACTGGGGAGGAGCATTGTTTGGGTTTAAGCAAAGGCCATTCGGGGGCCCTAGAGCAGCTGCATTACATGGTCTTCACTGGACCTTCAAGGTCATTGGGGACATGGCCTAGGGGATTTGGGAACTGAATTGCAGCCCAGGGGACATCACTGTAGGGACCCAACCTAAGCTGAGAGCCAAAACCTACACCCCAGTCTTTACATCACCTAGTTGGCTTAGATTCATCAAAGCAATTTTTAAGAGGGAATTTTATATGAAGGTAATTATGCTCAGCTGAACTAATTTTATTAAACAATGCTGCCTTAATGACAAACAAATCTGTTATTAATTTGTAACCAAGCAGCTATTTCATTCAATTTGCACCATTGGTAATAAGCCCTGTGACCAGAGCAGCCCAGAAGCACCTCTTTCTGAGGAAGGCAGCCTGGCTGAGAGGCCGGAACTCAGAGCCTCACCCCAGCCCTGCCGTAGCCAAGTGTGTAACTCCAATTGCGCCTTCTCTTCCTGAGCTGTATCTCTATAGAACAAGGCCTTGGAAAAGTGCCCAGAGGGAATGCCCACTCAGCAGCTTTAAGACTTTCAATATCTACTTTCAGTAATACTGAAAGCAGTGCCTCAGTATCCTCATCTGTAAGATGGGGAATATAGTGCCTATCTCATAGAGCAGCTGTTTTAATCTTTTTCGTCTCATGGCACATATAGACTAATTACTAAAATTCTGCAGCACACCAAAAATGTATTAGATATTTTCTAATGTGACCAAAGATATAGGTATAATTTTTATTCATTCAAGCTGGATAGCTATTGTTGTGCTGGCTATTGTCATTTTTTTTATTTGACAGTCAAAGGGAAAAGAGGTCACTGCACCTGACTAAATAGTCAGGTATTGCATGTTTTAAAAATTCTATGGCATATCAGTGTGCCTGCCACAGCGCACCAGTTGAAAATCACTATCATGGGGTAGTTGTGAGGATTCATTGAGTAAGTACAAGCACAAAGCACTTAAGCAGTGCTCAGGAACACAGGATGCATTATATACCAGTAAACATTTCTTCTTTTTATTAATATTCCTGGAGCCAGGATGTGAGCTAGGGATGGTGAGAACTCCTGCTTCCCCTAATCACATGACCCCTTGGTTGCTACATTTCCTTGGATCCATGACTGCCCCCCTCTTCCAAGAGGGTAAGATCTCACCTTCTGGCTCTCAGTGGTTGATGTTTCTGAGGAGCCAAGATAGTAGGTTTATAAGACAGGTGGACTCGAAGTCATCATGTCAGCACGACCCCAAGGTGCTTGAAAGCTGCACAAACTCACCTTACCCTCCAGGAGAGGGTGGGCAGTCATGGATCCAAGGAAATGCAGCATCAAGACAGCAGGAATGGGGGAAACCAAGATGGTGGTATAAGGTACACACCTGTACGTGCTGCCTCTTACAACCACACCAAAACTACAACCAAAAGACAAAACATCTCTTACCCAGAACCACGTGCAATCTGGCTGAGTAGAAGTTCTACAACTAGAAGGAAAGAGAAAAGAGCATTGAGACATGCACAAGCACAGAAAAGCTGAGGTACGGAAGGCGGGCAAATTGCACAAATCGGGCTGGCAGCTGGGTACACTGTTTTGTTTTGTTTATCAATTAGAATGGAGACACAAGCTACCAATTACTCTGAACTCCAGTTTCTGGTGAGACTCTGGGGACCCAAATTCCTATGGAGAGAAGCTGGACTGTCTGCCATTAGGTCAGAAAGTGAGGGTGGCTTTCTTGGAGAGATACATGCAGGAATCACTGTTTACTGTCTGGGGCGCAGGACACAGAGACACAGAGATGGCTGACTGGCAGCCATCAGTGTTTGCCACGCCCTAGCCTAGTGATTCCCCGCATAATTTACAAACCCACCCAAGCCCTGTGCAGTGGCTTTTGCATGTAAATGGCCTGCCCTATCTCAGCCTAACCTAACAAACTGCAGCTCTGGTCAGACAGTTCCAAGCCTCCAAGCAAAGAGGAGAAATCTGCAGATCACACTGTAGCTCCTGCTGGGTGTCCTCAGACAGTAGTTGACCTACACCCCATTAGAGATCCAGAAGCCAGTGTACCTATAGGTGTGAGACAACACCAGATTTTAACTTCTTACATCCATAAGTGACACATTCAAGAGACAGACTCAGTGACCACCAAAGCCCCACTGAAGCAAGTCCTGCCCCATATGGTTGTCTCCAGCACAGCAGTTCTTCCATTATAGACACAGTAGGTCCTCATAGCCAATTGGCCTGGAGGTCAATTCCTCCCAGTGTACCAACAGCAATCAAGGCTTAACTACAACAAGACTGTGCACCCAGCCCATAGAGGGATGCACCAAGAGTGTTCACCTCAGGTGATAGGGGAGGCTGAACCATTGGACCCTATAAGTCACCTACTACAGAAAATCACTCCATCAACATGGAAGCAGCAAAATGTGGAAACAAAGAAACATGTCACGAATGAAAGAAATAGAGGAAAGCAAACTAGTGGACATAGAGTTCAAAACCACATTTATAAGGTTACTCAAGAATCTTCTAAAAACCTCTGAGGAAATTACTGAGACCTTTAAGGATCTTAATGAGAATGCCAAAAAAAATAGAAAAGGACCAGTCAGAAATTAAGCATACATTGTCTGAAATAAAGAATATACAGAAATTCAACAGTAGATCAAAGGACCCCAAGAATCAAACCAAAGATCTGAAATATGAGGAAAAAAAAAAAAAACACCCAACCAGAAAAACAAAAAGAAAAAGAATCCAAAAATATGAAGATAGTATAAGAAGCCTCTGGGACAACTTTAAGCATACCAACATCCAAATTATTTGGTGCCCGAAAAAGAGAGAGAGCAAAATATTGAAAACCTATTAGAAGAAATAATGACAGAAAACTTTCCCTACCTGGTGAAAGAAATAGACTTATCAGTCCAGGAAGTGTAGAGAACCCCAAACAAGAGAAATCCAAAGAGGACCACACCAAGACACATCAGAATTAAAATGCCAAGGGCAAAAGACAAAAAAAGAATCTTGAAAGCAGCAAGAGAAAAACAATTAGTTACCTACAAGGGAGTACCCAAGCGCTGATTTCTCAATAGAAATTATGCAGACCAGAAGGAAGTGGCAAGAAATATTCAACATGATGAACAGCAAGAACCTATAACCAAGATTACTCTACCCAGCAAAGGTGTCATTTAGAATTGAAGGTCAGATAAAGAGCTTCACAGACAAGAAAAAGTTAAAGGAGTTCATCACTACCAAATCAGGATTATATGAAATGCTGAAGGGTACTCTTTAAGAAGAGGAAGAAGAAGAAAAAGGTAAAGATAAAAATTATGAACAATAAAATGACAACAAATATATACCTATCAATAAGTGAATCTAAAAATCAAGTGAATAAAAAATCTGATGAACAGAATAAACTGATGAATATAATAGAATCAGGGACATAGAAAGAGAGTGGACTGACAATTTTCTGGGGAAGGAGATTTGAGGGGTGTAGGAAGAGATTGGACAAAAATCTTACACCTATGGATGAAAACAGTAGCAGAAGGTAAAGGCATGGGATATGGTGGGGAATAAGGTGGAGGGAAGCTATGGGGGGAAAAAAGAGGAACATCTGTGGTAATCTGAAAAATAAAGATTTATTTTAAAAATATATATTTTTTAAAAAGACAGCAGGAATGAAATTCCTAGTCACCTTTCCCTTGAATGACCCTCAGTGAGTGACCCTTGGCTTCCATAGCTCCCCAATGCAGATTGATGACACTGTCCCGCCTGCTCACCAGGCCATTGTAGGAGACAGACAGGATCATCAGTTGACTCTCAAACACGCAGAGTGAGTCAGGATAACCTGGAGAGCGTATAGGCAAATGCTTATTCCTGGGCTTAGCGTCTATAACTCCCCAGCTCTGTGCACTCGGGGCACCCTCTGGAGAATCCCTGCACCTCCACATCCCTTGCAGGTGTACAGAGCACTCCACACCGCTGCCTCTACATTCTTACTGGTCTGTGTTCGAGTAAGGAAAGAGCAGTTTCTCATACTTAACTAACTTGCACAGTTAATTGTGAATGAGGGACAATATCCATCACCAGACCCATCGGTTCCTTGTCCTTTGGGGTGGGGCTGGGGCAAGACAGTTTGTGCAGCTTTCAGGCACCTTGGGATTGTGCTGACATGATGCCTCCAAGTCCACCTGTCTTAGAAACCTGTTGTGTTAGCTCCTCAGAAACATCAACCACTGAGAGCCAGCCTTTCAATGAGTGGCTATTAACATGTCACCCTGTGTATCATATAGACAATCATTTATCCAGGATCTCAAGAGCCCCAGGGCCCATAACAGTGGCTGACCTTCTGCAATTAGGGAGAGGAATACTGTCCCCAGAAGGCATCTGTAAAATCCCAACGTATAAATATACATGCACATTTTAGTCCCTTAGCAAAGTCTGAGTTTTGTTCAGAAAAACCTTTCCTGGGGTTCATTTTCCATGCTGCACAGACATGCAGAGCCAGGGCCAGATGGCCCCTTTACCCACCTGGCAAAGGAACATGACTTCCAGCCAGGACACAGGCCAAGCCCCCCTGCATGACAACTGAAGAATCAGAAGCATCTCACCTCAGCTAGGCCCACTGTCACCCTTAGTGAGGAGGTGCTGGCCAGCCTCCAGTGGGTCCATGAGGAAGGATGGGAACTCATTCCACACCCACAATACACTGCTTTCCTTAGACGACTTCTCTGAAATGCCCTCTTCCTCTTCTCTCTCCATCCCAAAATCTAAATTCTATCTGTCCTTCGTTCTTAACTCAATTCCCACCCTCCTCCTACAAGGCTTCCATGCACTTCTACTCCCTGCCTTCCTTCTAGTTGGATGGAGGTCATGTGGCCTCTGCTAGTCAGTAAAATGTGACTGGAAGTATCCCTACCAGGCTGGGTCAATAGAGGGCAGGTGGGCTTCCTCCTTTGGTTACAAGTAACCAAATCCCTGACTAAAAGTGACTTATTATGTCATGTAATAAGTCCCAAAATAGGCAACCCCTTGTCACATGGTTCCAAGATGGCTGTATGACAACATACTCAGCAGTTATATTTGTGTAACAAATGACCCAAAACTTTGTGGCTTAAAACAACAATAAAGTTATAATCTCATACAGTTCCCATAGATTAGGATTGTGCAGCAATTTGGCTGGGTGTTGGGGGCTCTGGCTTCAGGTTTCTCATGAAGTGGCAGTCAAGATGCTGGCCGGGGATATAGCCATCTGAAGGCTGGAAGAATGAGTTTCCGGGGTGGCTCATTCCCATGCTGCTGGTTGTTGGAGAAAAGCCTCCATTTCTCCCCACATGGGTCCTTCATAGGCTGCTTGAGTGTCCGCAGGCCTGGCACTGGTTTCCCCCAGATGGGAAAACATGAGATGAAGCTGCAGCCTGTCCATCAAAGGAGCACACCCTTGCTTCCATCACATTCTCTTCATTAGATCATCACTAAGAGATGATCCACAGACAAGGGGAGAACCAGGCTCCACTGTTGGGAGGAAAGCCAAAGACTTGGTGGACATTTTTGAAACCACCACCAATAGTGTCCAAATCAGAAGAAAGTAAAGAAAGCAGAGGCTTCCTCTCCTCACCACTCTGTCATCAGAGAAGGGGTTTTCCCAGAAAGCCCTAGAAGGCTTGCCGAAACTGGTTTGGCTCAGGGGATAGAGCATCGTAATGCGGACTGAAGGGTCCCAGGTTTGATTACAATCAAGGGCATGTACCTTGGTTGTGGGCACATCCCCAGTGGGTGTGCAGGAGGCAGCTGATAGATGTTTCTCTCTCATTGATGTTTCTAGCTATCTATCCCTCTCCCTTCCTCTCTGTAAAAAAAATCAATAAAATATATTTTTTTAAAAAAAGAAAAGAAAGAAAGCCCTGGAAGGCTTTCCTTTTCCTGCAATTTCTCAGAATTGAGGCACGTGCCTTTAGACCCAATCACCGCAAAAGAAAACAGAGATCCATGACTGGTTTAGACCAATCATGAATTTTCCTCTGCGTCTGGGCATATTTATGCCCAAAAAATCGGGTTCCTAGTAGCAAGGAAGTAGAAAGTGTCTACTATATTATTCTAATTGCGTAAATGGGAAACGTTAGACACTGAGGCGGAGGATAATCCACAAATAGGATAATCACTTTATTAGCTGTTTTTCATACCATCTAGTTAAAATGAACCAGTTCCAGGATCTGCCCTGAGAGAGATGTTTGCTTTCTTTGGTCTGAGTTTTGTCCCTTAGGGTGGTGTGGTTTGGGACCCAGAGGACTTGGGGTCCCTACTGTATCACATCCTCTGCACAAACCTCCACCAGAAGGTTGTCTGTGCAACCCTGAGCAAATTCAGTTACCCTCTGTGAGCCTTGGTTTCCAGCTCTGAACAAGAATGGAAATGCCTACCTCAGTGGGTTCCAAGGACTGAACGTGCTTTGTAATCTATCAAGTCGTAGACCCATGTACATTCTGATCACTGCCATTTGCCTGGATTTTGAGTGTGAAGCCAGATATCACCAGAGGCTTCTGTCTCTTTTCCCCTGTCTCTATCTCCCAACATACAGTGCTCAGCCAAAAAAAAAGGAGAACTGAGCACAGAGGGCAAATCCCCAGCATAGAAACAGTGGTGCCACTGTGAATGGCACCCCACCCAGCTGAGGGAGCTTTATTCCCCAGCCTGCTTAACAATGAGCAGCCTGATTTAATATGAGCAGCTGATCTATCCGCTTCCATAGCAAGTTTAATTTGCTGGGAAAGCGAGTTGGTGAAGTTCTAATAATGGAGAGCTGCAAATAATACCAAAGAGAGTTTGCATTATGATAACTTTACAATTAAAATGGACTAATGGAGGAGAAATGGCAGCAGTAGTGTCTAGACAACATATTATGAAATCCTTGGAGAGGGAAATGGAATGGAGTTGGGAGATCAAGAGGAAGCAAGATAAACAGGACCTTCATGAGTTGGGGGCACCGTTGTGCAGTGTGATGTGAGGTACTATGCATGGGCTCCTTATCACTGTTGTCCCATCTGTTCCAGTGCCTAGACTTTCCATCACTCAGGAGAATTGGTCTTTTCGGACCCAAAGGCCTTTGGTCTCAAGACATCCTTTACAAAAATGCAATAAGTACCTTTAGTTTCCTAGCTGGTCTGCAGCTACCTGAGAGCACTGTGTGTGGCAGAGCAAAAACCCTGGCTGAGAATCAGACCAGCAGGGAGAAGATGTGCACACCTGTGGTGGACGTGTCTGGGCTTCACTTCAGGACGCAAAACAGTTCCTCCACATCTGAATTAGTGACTCTGACCTCTGACCACTGATGAGTGATCCAGGTGGGTCCATTCAGAACCTCTTATGTTCAGTGCATAAAAGAAATAATAAAAGCAGGGCTCTCTGGTTTAACTGGTTGATGTAGAGTGGGAAGAGGATTACTGAAAGAATCTGAATTTCAGCCTGAGAGATACAGGGCCTGGATGGAGCTGGAGCTGGGATTCATTCATGCAGGCACTTCTAGCAGGGAAAGGGCTACAAACTACTCTCTGGGTTCTTGGGCAGCTTGGGGGCCAAGCCAATCAAGCCTCTTACTGTGAGATGACCCAGTATCCACCTCCTCCACTTTGCTTAAACTAACTAGTCATTATTTGTTGCCTGCAAACAAACATACAAAAAAAGTAAACTGACATTTCACTTCTTATCTGCAGTACCTAGCAATATCAGTGTATCTAAGTCTCTATTTTCTATTCTGTAAGATGGGCATACACACATATCTGCCTTACAACGTTGGTTGTCTTCTGTGTTGGTAAAATTATTTGTTGGGATTAGCTCCTCATTTGGGTTTTTCTTAGGTCTCAAGTTGGGAGATTTTACAAATGGGTCCTAGAGGGATGGGGAAAAGGTTGGCTGGACCACAGGGATTGGGAGACCAGGAATCCCAAAGACCCTAATTTTACTAATATCACTGCCTTACAGAATATAACAATGAGCATCTTAAAATCAAATTGAGGCTTCTTCCAGAAATCCCCAATGTTCCCCAATAGCTAGGAAGGCTCTGATTTCTTGAAAAGCCCATGAGCTCCTGGGTCCCTGAGTCAGTCCCTCGTGGATGAAGTACTGGGTCATGTGCTGCCCCCTGCAGGTCTCTATTTCTCATCAAATGTGCAGAGAAAGCCCATGCGATCAAATAGTCACAGGTACAATATTTAGCATGCACAGTCATCCTGCATTTTATTTCATTCTCCCATCTCCCTCACTGTCTAGATGAATATGAACCTACCACTGAAAACAAATAATTCTGTGGAAAGAGAAAACATGAGGCAATAAACTACACGGGGGGGGGGGGAGATCTCTTCATTTTCAATGGACTCTCCACTTCATCCCACCTACACACACACACAGAGAGAGAGAGAGAGAGAGAGAGAGAGAGAGAGAGAGAGAGAGAATGAGAATTGAATCCTTGGTAGCATTGAGGAGAAGAGAGAAAAGTAATATGTATTATATCCTCCATTATCTCATTATTGCTTTGATCTTTCAGTTCAGGTAACATGGATCATTATTTTACAAGGGATGAAATTGAAGCTGAGTCATTAACTTGACCAAGGTCAGTTCAGAAGTATGAGGCCTGCTTGAGTTCAAAGACTTACCTCTTCACTTTATTTTAAATAGAAATTGTGTTCTCAAATGAAATCTTATGCCCAGTGTATAAAAGAAATAATAAAAGCAGGGCTCTCAGGTTGAACTGGTTGATGAAGAGTGGGGGGAGGGTTGTTGAAGAGCTGGGGAAGGGTTTGTCCAATGCAATCCACCCTGGAGCAGTCCTTTGGCCACAGGTGCTGGGACCCTGTAGAGCTGAGGATGAGAACCATTGCTTGCCCAGGCAGCTTTTGTTGAAGGCCCTAAGCAAACCAACAATGTTCTCCAATTAACCAAAAGGAAAGAGATCCAACTTTGGGATCTAATTTGAAACTCTGGTTCTGCTACATATTAACTGCAAGTTTCTCAGCTAATCTGAGCTTCTCCAGGATACTCTAGTCCAGCCACCATCCAATGGAACTATAATGCGAGCCACATGTGTAATTTGCAATTTTCTACCATCCACATTGCAGAAAAGGCAAAACAGTTAAAAGATGAAATCAATATTAGTAATATTTCTATTGGATGCAATATAGTCAAAACATTACTATATCCACATATAATCAATATAAAAATTATTATTCAGCTATTTCACATCTTTTTTAACAAGTTTTGGAAATTCAATCATATTTTAGAACATCTTTCAGCAAATCCCAATTCAGACACTAAGATTACATTGAAAATACTTGATCTGGCCTTACCCAGTTTTGCTCGGTGGATAGAGCATCCACCCACGGACTGAAGAGTCCTGAGTTCAATGCTGGTTAGGAGCATGTACCTTCGTTTTGAGTTCGATCCCCAGTAGGGGGAGTGCAGGAGGCAGCTGATTGGTGTTTCTCTCTCATCTATGTTTCTGACTTTTCATCCCTTTCCCTTCTTCTTTGTAAAAAAAAATTAATAAAAATATTTTTAAAAGAAAATACTTGACCTGAACTTAGATTTCATAAAGCTTATAGTTAAATAAGTATATTCACAAAACCAGGTTGTTCCAAACATGTTTAAACATTTTTCAGTAACTGTATTGACCAGAGGCTTTTAAATATAAATCAGCTTTTTTTTAGAATATTAAACACATTTATTAATGAATTCATTTTAAATGTCCATAATGAACACATTAAATGCTAATATAAGTAACATTTTAATTAAAAATAAACATAATAAATCAGTTTTTAAATATAAATTAAAGTTAAGCACGAAATAGACACTCTCTCAAAACATCTTTCTATAACAGTCTGGGAGTTGAATAGCTCCAGGAAGCTGCTATGAGGACACAGGGTTGAAATTAAAATTTAGCCAAGCCTTAAATCCTGTGTTGAGTTTAGGGGCAGAACTGGACCAACTGAGCCTGTATTTCTTGTGCCAAAGAATAAGACAGCTCTTCAGAGGCCTTTGTCCCTTCTGTAGGTCCCCAGGGCCTGCCTTCCTATGGCGCAGTTTCCCCAGCAAGTACTGCTGTCAGAGAAAACCCTGATGTCCATAGTTTCTGAGGGATATTTAGTAAAGGCTCCACTTTCAGAGAATAGACTCTTCTGCTTGTTTATATCTTTCTTTCTTTTTTCTCAGCTTATTTAAATTATGGTTAAATATATATAAAATAAAATTAACCATTTTAATAATTTTCAACTGTACAGTTCTGTGACAACCTATATAATAAAGAGTTAATATGCTAATTAGACCAAACAGCAGAACAACTGTCCATGACCGACCTTCTCGACAAAGCTGGAGCTGCAAGGGCCAAGCCCCCTTGTACGAATTTCATGCATAGTTATGTATAATCACATTGTTGTGAAACCGTCACCACCATTTATATCCAGAGCATTTCCATCTTCCCAACTGAAAATCTGTACCCATTGATCTGGAGAGTATTATGCTAAGTGAAATAAGCCAGTCAGAGAAGAACAAGTATCACATGTTCTCACTCAAATGTGGAATCTAATCTTACCTAATAAGAGAAACATGTAAATTGACCATACCTCCACTATGCCCACAACCAATCAGAGTGGTTAATTTGCATACATATCTTGCCCCCCCCTTACCCTCAGCACCCAGGTCACTCCCAGCTGGCCATTGGAGGGGCCAATCCTGCGATCAGAAAGATGGGGCGGGGCAGAGGGTGGGTTGTTGGGAGAGGCACTTCCCAGGCCTAAAGCCTGGGGCTTCAGCCAAGCCTACAACCAAATGCAGATCATCTGGGAGTCAGCACTGGGTTGCCCTGTTGCAGCCTGGTAACCCAACACTAAGTGGTCAAGTGGCTAAGATCCAGAAACTGAGTCAGGGTCTGATCTGCAGCCTCAGTGGAAGATGTTCACCAGTATACTTACCTCTCTCTTTCTCTCCCTCTTTCTTTCTGATCTTTGAGGGCAGCCAGGCTTTCTCTCCCAGCCTCCATGGGAGGGGTAGAGGCCTGTTAAGCCCACCTCTTTGATCAGGCCCAGAGATAGATCTGGAGATGCTGACTGTCATAGGAACCAACCAATCAGAACCAAAGGTGGGTGCTGTGGGGAACCAATGGCTGCCTAGGAGGCAGAGCTTTTGACGCTGACTAGCATAGGAATTGACCAATGAAAAATAAAGGTGGATGCAGGGGGAACCAATGGCTATCTAAGAGGTGAAGCTTTTGATGTTGACTGGCATAGGAACCAACCAATAAGAGCCAACGGTGGGTGCTGTGGCTGCCTAGGAGGCAGAGCTTCTAACACTGACTGGCATAAAAACCAACCAATGAGAACCAAATCTGGGTGCTGTGGGGAGCCAATGGATGCCTAGAAGATGAAGCTTTTGACACTGGCATAGGAACCAACCAATCAGAACCAAATTGGCCAGCAGAGGAGGGCAGTTGGGGGCAACATCAGGCCTGTAGGAGAGGGCAGTTAGGAGTGATCAGGCTGGCAGGCAGAAGCAGTTAGGGGCAATCAGGCAGGCAGGGAGGTGAGCACTTAGGAGCCAGTGGTCCTAGATTGTGAGAGGGAATATCTGACTGCTGATTTAGGCCTGATCCCTGGGATTAGACCTAAAATGGCAGTCAGACATCCCACAAGGGGTCCCCAATTGGAGAGGGTGCAGGCTGAGTTGAGGGAATCCTACCTCCATACACAAATTTCATGCATTGGGCCTCTAGTAAATAAAATAAACTGATGAACAAAATAGATCCAAGGACATAGAAGCATGGAACAGACTGTTAATTCTCAGAGAAAAGGTGGAGATGGGTGGGTGGAAAGGATTAGCCAAAGAACTTATATCCTTATATGCATAACCCATGGACACAGAGAATAGTGTGATGAAGGCCTGGGTGGGGAAGAGATGGAGGAGTAGAGGGGCTCATTGAGGAGGGAAATGGAATATCTGTAATACTTTCAACAATAAAAATAATTTTTAATCTGTGTCCATTAAAAAACCCTCCACTTCCCTCCCCCTACTCTTGGAAACCACCATTTTATTTCCTATTTCTCTAAATTTGACTATTCCAGATACCTACTTCATAAAGATGTAATTATACAATATTTATATGACTTCTTTTATGAATGGTGTATTTCACTTAGTACAATGTCTTCAAAGTTTATCTATGTTGTAGGATGGGTCAGAATTTTCTTCCTTTTAAAGGCTGAGTAGTATTTCATTGTATGTACACTGAATGGCCAGATTATTATGATCTCTGAATGCATAATAATCTGGCCACTCAGTGTATATACCACATTTTGTTGTCCATTCATCTGTCAATAGAAACTTGGGTTGCTTCCACCATCGATTATTGTACATAGTACTCCTATAAACATGAGTGTGCAAATACTTGTGCAAGACTATGCTTTCACTTCTTTTGGGTGTACACAGAGTGGATTTACATATGTTTAATTTTTTGAGGAACTGCCATGCCAGTTTCCATAATGGCTCCCACCAACAATGTATGAGGTTTCCAATTCCCCTACATCCTTGCCAACAGTTGTTATTTTCCAGGTTTTTTTCTTATAATAGGCATCCTACTGGGTATGTAATGGTATCTCATTGTGCTTCTGATTTGCATTTTCCTAATGATTTAGTAATGAGTTTATTAGCCATTTGTGTATTTTCTTTGCAGAAATATCTGTTTAAGTCCTTTGCCTTTTTTTTCAATCCTCACCTGAGGATGTGTTGATTGATTTTTTTTAGAAAGGAGAGAGAGAAAGAGAGAAAAGAGAGAGAGGCATCAATGTGAGAAATATAGATTGGTTTCCTCTCTTACGCACCCCAACCAGGGACTGAGCCACAACCTACGTGTGTGCTCTGACCAGAAATCTCACCCATGACCTTTCAGTATATGGGAGGATGCTTCAACAAACTGAGCAACACCAGTCAGAGCCTTTGTCTATTTTTTAATTAACTTGTTTTGTTGTGCTTATGTTTTAGTTCTTTATATACTATGAATATCAATTCTTATCAAATATATAACTTGCAAATATTTTCTCCCTTTCCATGGGTTGCTTTTTCACTCAAATGATAGTATCCTTTGAAGCATAAAAGTTTTTAATTTTGATGAAATCCACTTTATCTATTTTTTTTCTTATTACCTATGCTTTTGGTGTCATAGCTAGGAAATCTTTGCCAAATCCAATGTCTTGAAGCTTTCCTCTTATATTTTATTCTAAGAGTTTTATATTTTCAGATTTTATAAGTTTTCAATCTATTTTTATTTAATGTTTATTTATGGTATAAGGCAAGTTTCAACTTCATTTTTTTTGTATGTGGATATTCAATTTTCCCAATATGAGATGTTGAAAAGACTGAGCTTTTCCCATTGAATGATCTTGACACCCTTGTCAAAAATCATTTCAAGAAGTTATTTCTAAGCTCTCTATTTTTTTTAATATATTTTATTGATTTTTCACAGAGAGAAAAGGATGAGGAAAGAGAGTCAGAAACATCAATGAGAGAGAGACATCAATCAGCCGCCTCCTGCACGCCCCCTACTGGAGATGTGCCTGCAACCAAGGTACATGCCCTTGACCAGAATCAAACCCGGGACCTTTCAGTCTGCAGGCTGACGCTCTATCCACTGAGCCAAACCAGTCTCGGCTCTAAGCTCTCTATTATTTTTCATAGGTTTCTATGTCTTTCCCTATGCCAATACCATATTGTTTTTATTGCCATTCTTTGTAGTAAGTTTTGAAATCAAGAGGTGTGAGAACACCATCATGTTCTTTTTCAAGATTATTTGTGCTATTCAGAATCCCTTGAGATAAGAATTTTAGATGAATTTTTTTGTTTCTGCAAAAAAACATCATTGCAATTTTGATACAGATTACATTGAACCTATAGATATTAACATCTTAACAATATTAAGTCTTCTTATTCATGAACATGAGATGATTTTCCATTAATTTAAGTCTTGTCTGATTTCTTTCAACAAGGTTTTCTAGTTTTCAGTGTGCAAGTCTTTTGCCTCTTATTTAAGTTAATTCCTGGATATCTTATTCTTCTTGATTCTATTGTAAACGATTTGTTTTCATTTTCTTTCAAATTTTTCATTGTTAGTGTTTAAAAATGCAACTGATTTTTGTGTGTTCATTTTTTACATATTGAAAATGTTACCTACTAACATGTGTTATTAAAGAGGAATTAAGGGTCGCTTTCTTCCCCTCTTAGTAGAAGCTAATCATTCCTAAGCTCTACTTAGCACAGCTCCAAAGCGAAGTCACCTCGCAGATGAGGCTGGAAAGCTAGGCCAGCCCCCTTCCCCCATGATCTACAACCTTCCCCACGCCAGGCCATAAATCAAAACAGATGAGATTATTATTGAGAAGACCAAAGAGGAAATATTCCAGTTGTGTATTCATATCAGCCAATTGTAAAATCCTATCAGTTTATATAGCAACCCTATCACAGTGCTATTTTCTTCTTTGTCATTATTATTGCCCAGGTTTGCTAAAGTAATTGTGTTGATAGAAATGTATTAGCCTCAGAAGCTACTGAGGTGGTTCATTCTATCCTAGTACAGTGTAAAAAAATAAAGAAAGAAGAAAGATAAAGGGGAAAAAAGTGAAGTGGCATTCATCTCAGCAGAGTTTAGTGCTCCCTGGGAGCTCTCTTTGGATCCTGCTCTTCTTATGGTTTAGGCTGACTGTTCTGTCTGCCGATTCTAGATTTCCAAAGAGGTACTTAGGTGCTAACCACTGTCAAAACTGTCCTCCTTGGGCTTTTAGCAACCTGTTTGAAGCTTCAAGCGATCCACATTTTGTATCTGTCTTCACAGCACTTGGTTGCACAGGGGAGGAGCCAAGCTGTCCTCTAGGTTGGTTTGTTAGCAGCATGGGGCCCAGGGATGAGTCAGTAAGATTCCTAGGTTCCCCATGCTCCACTTCCATCTTCACTTGCCAGCCAGCTATTAATATTTTTTAATATTTTTAATTGATTTTAGCGAAGAAGGGCGAGGATGAGAAAGATAGAAACATCAATGATAAGAGAGATCATTGGTTGGCTGCTTACTGCATGACACTTACTGGAGCTCAAGCCTCCAACCTGGGCATGTGCTCTTGACAGGAAATGAACTTGAAACTCTCAGTCTATAGGCCAATGCTTCCATTCATTTTCTTTTATGGTTAGTATTTTTATTTTTATTTTTGTCCTATCTAAGTAGTCTTTATCCACTGGGCCAAACAAGCTAGGGCCAGCTATCAATCTCAAAAGTCTGTTTCTGAAAGGCTTTTAGGAGAAGTCAGGAGACTAGACCTCTGCATCTTCCATAGAAGGGAGGTGCCGTTCAGATTTCCAGGAAAGTAATGGGTTGCTTTCCCAGAGATACTCTACTGAGAGTAGCCCAGAATATTCCCTTGTCCTTGGCTGGGAGGCGTTCCTTATATGCAGTAAGTGGGATCAGCTGGGAACCTGGAGTTTCTAGCAGCTCTCCCATGAGGGGGACGCACCAGTCAGGTTCCCGGGTTAGAGGGGCAGACAATCCCACTCCCAAGCTAGTGACTGACACTTCCTTAGATTGTTCAAACGGCTGTCTCCTCTGCAAAGGTCAAGGTGCAGGTTGTGGCAGGCAGGGTTTCTGAGGGTGGGGTGGGCTGTATCACCTTTTTTCTTTTTCCTGAGCTGTGGCTTCTGGAAGGTGCCAGTGCCTCTCAGGGAAAATGGCCATTTCAGTTTGGTGGGGTCTGAACTAATAATGCAGGTCTTCTGGCCACCTCTTTTGGGCATCTCCCCCTAGCTTCTCCTCAGGCACCTTCAGTCCACATCACCCTCCTTCCACTGAAACCTCAAATGAGTAGCTGCAAACAAAAGTCCTACTATGCTCTTGGTTTAAAACAAAACACACACAAAAAAAAAAAATTGTGGCTTTATCTCCAACTGGCTCTAGTCTCTTCCGCAGTCAGCAGCCCTGACGCCTTTCAAGGCTGAATGTTATGTGAGCTGCTGATCTCAGCTCTGGTGCTCCTGACTACAGAGACCAGCCTGTGTTCCATGTCTAAATCTCCTCAGGAAAAAGACCCTCAGTAGCCAAGAGATCCCTCTTCACTCCCTGCCTGCTGCCCATGGAAGCTGGGTCAACCCCTCTCTCAACCAGTCTCCAGATGTTTTCTGTCCTCCCTTGATATAGTCTCCTCAGCTAGACCTCAGTTGGTAATTCCAGGTGAGTGTTTTCTAATTTAGATGTATTTCCCATCTGGGTTTGGGAGGAGGTGCAAGAAAGATCTGGCTATTCGGCTGCCATCTTCCTCCTTTGTTTATCATTTTATTATTGAATTAAAGGTGTTCTTTCTATACTTATGACATATAGATCAGTAGTTCTCAACCTTTCTAATGCCGCAACCCTTTAATACAATTCCTTATGTTTTAGTGACCCCCAACCATAAAATTATTTTCGTTGCTACTTCAGAACTGTAATTTTGCTACTGTTAATGAATCATTAACACAGATATTTATATTATGATTCATAAGAGTAGCAAAATTACAGTTATAAAGTAGCAACAAAAAAAATTTTATGGTTGGAGGTCACCACAACATGAGGAACTGTATTAAAGGATCATGGCATTAGAAAGGTTGAGAACCACTGATATAGGTTCTTTGTCAAATGTCTGTAAATATGTTCTCCCTGTCTGTAGCTTGCATTTTTATTTTCTTAATAATGTCTTTTGAAGAGCAAAAGTCTTACATTTTGATAGAATCTAAAGTTTCCATTTATTTTCTTTTATGGGTAGTATTTTTTTTCTATCTAAGTAGTCTTTATCCCAAAGTTGTTAAGATTTATTCCCCCCACATTTTCTTCTTGAAGTTTTATAGTTCTAGTCTTTACATTCAGGTCTCTAATCCATCTTAAAATAACTTTTGTGTCTGATGTAAGGTAGAGGGGGTTCAAGGTCTATTTTTCCCCCTACAATGTCCAAGTGTTCCAGCATAATTTATTTAAAAAGCTTATCATTGACTACTGAATTATGGGTGCCTGTGTAAGTATTAGATCTATTTAGGGACTCTATTCTGCTTGATTGATCTATTTATCCATTCTTACACTAATCCTGCACTACTTTGACTCCTATAACTGTACTTATTGATGACTTTGAAGTCCTGCTCTCTCTCTCCCAATCTTGTTCTTTTCTCCTTCTCCCTAGCACACCATTCTCTTGGCACATTCAATTCAAGAGGCATTTCCCCCAGGAATAAAAAGTGGTAGCAACTACTATCTATGCCCCACCATTCAATTTATATTGTTTCTAAAGTAATAAGCCCCAAGTTTTAGTAGCCATCTGGATTTGAGGCTTGGTTTGGCAGCCTCCCTGACAGCTGGCTAGATGTGGTCATATATATGTCAGATGTGCAACTTCTGAAGTGTGTTGTTAACAGAAGAAGGTATAACTCTCTCCTTTCTACTGACTGGAATGCACAGATGAGGACAAGAGCCCCCAGATGGATTACAAAGTCATCTTGGGAATCAAGGCCATGAATGCAAAACAACAAAATAGGGGAGAATCCAAGATGGCAACATAGGTAAACACCTACACTGCTGCCTCACACAACAATTTCAAAACTACAACTAAAAGACAGAACAGACATCATCCAGAACCACAGGAAAGCTGGCTGAGTGGAAGATCTACAACTAGAGGGAAAGAGAAGAGACCAGACCCAGAGGAGCTGCAAAAAGCTGAGGTACGGAAACGCGCGCATGGAGAGAGCGGGTGCCGGAGTGCTTGGCTGGCTTTCTCTGGCGGGAGGGAAATGGAGACTCTCAAAAGCATTGAACCCCTTATCCTACGACACTAAACCCCAGATCCAGCCGAAACTCATAAGGGGGGAGTTTGGACTGTGAAAAGGGAGAAGTGCATAGAAATTTAGGGAGACGCAAAAGATCAAAGGCCTGGTGGTGCGGACGGCACTGCGCACAGGACAGATTGCTGATTGTGCCGCTGGCTTTCGCGACTAGGTGGGAGACAGAACCTCCCAACTGTGCCACTTCTGACTCCACTAAGCCCCTGTTTTGGACAAAACCCGGGGGACCTAGTCTCGTGTGGTCCTGCTGTGCAGGGGAGCCGTAGAGGC
Organism: Lasiurus borealis; assembly: GCA_004026805.1. Lineage (NCBI taxonomy): Eukaryota > Metazoa > Chordata > Mammalia > Chiroptera > Vespertilionidae > Lasiurus > Lasiurus borealis. Next base: position 122,562 of record PVJN01002180.1, read on the forward strand.
AGCCGTCTAGAGGCACTGCGGGTGCTCAGGCACAAGGACCACTCCAGCGATTACCCAGTCACATGAAACTCAGAGGCCATGGAGGGTGGGGCCAACTGGAAGACAAGGCGGTCCCTTAAGCCCTGAGACTCCATCCATCCCAAGCTCAACAGAGGCTTCTTTGGTTTTGCAAGTCTGGTATCATAAAGCTGAATTCAACACAGAAGTTTCCCTGACATAGTTAAAATGCCGAGACAAGGGAAGGGATCACAAACAAAAGAAATGGAGGAAAAAAAATGGCTGGATATAGAGTTCAAAACCAAGCTTATAAGGTTTTTCAAGAATATGCTAGAAAAGTTGGATAAATTTAGTGAGACCCAAGAGGAGATGAAAAAAGACATACTAGAGACACTGACTGAAATAAAAAATATTATACAGAGTCCTAACAGCAGACTAGAGAAAGGCAAGAATCAAGTCAAAAATTTGAAATATAAAGAAGCAGAAAACATTCAACTGGAAAAACAAGAAGAGAAAAGAATCCAAAAATGTGAAGATAATGTAAGGAGCCTCTGGGACAGCTTCAAGCGTACCAACATCAGAATTGTGGGGGTGCCAGAAGAGAGAGAGCAAGATACTGAAAACCTATTTAAAGAAATAATGACTGAAAACTTCCCACATCTGGTAAAAAAAAAATAGACTCACAAGTCCAGGAAGCATGCAGAACCCCAAATAAAAGGAATCCAAAGAGGACCACACCAAGACACATCATAATTAAAATACCAAGAGCAAAAGACAAAGAGAGAATATTAAAAGCAGCAAGAGAAAAACAGTTCATTACCTACAAGGGAGCACCCATACGACTGTCAGCTGATTTCTCAACAGAAACGATGCAGGCCAGACGGGAGTGGCAAGAAATA
>PVJN01002181.1:0-123186 GCA_004026805.1 Lasiurus borealis
AGGAAGGAAGGAAGGAAGGAAGGAAGGAAGGAAGGAAGGAAGGAAGGAGGGAGGGAGGGAGGGAGGGAGGGAGGGAGGGAGGGAAAGAGGAAGGAAGGAAGGAAGAGAGGGAAGAAGGGAAGGAGGAAGGAAGGAAGGATCATTTCACTGAGATTCAGCTCCTGGAAGAATTTTGTTTCTGCAGTAAATTTACATCTTTTAAGCTAACAGAAGACTTAATGAAACTCATCTCGTTCTCATTCTTTATCTTGGTATAAAAACTATGCAGGAGTCCTATTCCAATGTAGTGAGTATTTTCAATTCGGGAGCCTACAAAGCATGCACTACTTAAGCTTCATTCATTCAGACTTTCTAAATGGTTTTATTCTTCATTGTGTTTCCAAGAGAGTATTTAAAGCACTTACACAGTAGGCAACAGAATTCAAGGCGGAGAGAGGACAGTGGTGCTTTTCTGCTCTCATCACCAATCAAGAAACAATTTCTCACCAAATTAAATGACTTCCTCTAAACCCAGGCCTCCTGGACACACCTGCATTGTAGGGATGTGATGTAAACTTGCCTTCCTGACACACTCCGTTATAGATTCTTTTGATTGGCAAATTGTGAAGTCCTTCCCATCAAGAGTGATTACATAAATTCAGTAAGTGAACACTCCTCCAGGTTTAAAGAAGAGGTTTTGCTTTGTTTTGTTTTTGCTTGTTTGTGTTATGAAAGTGGTGAATGAGTAATACTTATCCACGAACACAATAGAGGTTTTGGTTAGCGATTTTAATGGGAAAAAGCAGAAAAGTACAGTATTAACAACCCCATTTAGAGTCATGATATATTTCACTGATTTGGATTTTCTGCCCTTTTCTGGGGAAAAAAAAAAATTATAAATACAGCTGAAAGCGTTTATCACTTGAGATGCATCATTTCGAAAAGAAAAGAGGAAAAGGTATTTTTAAACCATAAATTTCTATCGCACTCACCCCTCACATAAATAAGCGGCCCCAGTCATTGCAAGAAATATTAAGGTTCATTTAAATTGCAAATCTGACCTTATTAAAATGACTTTCTCAAAGAGCCATAAACAAATAGAGTGCCTTAGTAATACTGCCAAACAACAGAATATATTCTCAGCCCGTTCTGTAATTAAAGTAGAAAAATAGAATTTTCACAGTTCTGACTGACTACGAGATGAAAAAAGAGACCGTTATGACAAGAACTTGAGGTGGAGAGCGCACATCCATCTGGAGGGTCCCTTCCAAACGCATCTCAGCACAATTACTCTTTGAAAGTCAATATAAGTTTTTATGAACAGCTTGGAAACGTTATTATATGGTTGCTAATCTTATGCGTTTCAAACCCTTTTTCCTACAACTAACACGTTCCCTCTTAAAGTTGAAAGTGCGGCCATTAAGATTTACTGTGTTTGGGGTGAGAATAAAAATGAACAATTAAGAATGAGCTTACATCTGCAAATGGCTAGGAAGAAGCTAGTAAACTGCAGAATTAAAAGCCAAACAGGATGGTCTGCTTACTGGGTTTTATGGGAAATCCATACCTCAAGGTATATTTAAAATAGTGGATTGTCAGCAGGCACGCAGTTTCCTTTTGTTTAGACAAGTTATCCGAGGTGCAGTAGGCCACGCAAATCAGACGGAGATGAGGTGAAACGTAACGTGGTTCTAGCTGAGGTTAGCAACTGTGGGGTTACGGCTAAGTACGCGGTTCCATGCATAGCCACAGAGAAGTGATGGGTTATAAAAAATAAACATAAATGAAGATGTAGTCGGATCACAAACACTCAAAGATCTTCACTCACTTGAAATGAGGTTACCACCAAAAACATGCTGGCTTATTTAAGCTTCATTGTGTTCTACGTAGATTCGCTTTTTTTGTTTGTGGTTTATCCATTGATTCATTCAACAAATGCTTATAGAATGCCTGCTCTGTGCTACAGTCAGAGCTAGGTGCTAAGGATGTCACATAAATGAAATACACATGATTCCCACCCTCGAAATGCTTTGTATAATCTGTTTCAGAAGGTGGGGAAAGTTTTACCTCATTTTATAAACGTTTCTCTCAGAAATGGCTAAAATAACTTTGGGTGCTTACATAAGCTGTATGCTTTTTGTTGTACTTTCAATAATTGATTTGGGCTGAGACTGGTTTGGCTCAGTGGATAGAGCGTCGGCTTGCGGACTGAAAGGTCTCAGGTTTGATTCCGGTTGAGGGCATGTACCTTGCTTGCAGGCACATCTCCACTGTGGGGCATGCAGGAGGCGGCTGATCGATGTCTTTCTCTCATCGATGTTTCTGACTTTCTATCTCTCTCCCTTCCTCTCTGTATAAAAAAATCAATAAAATCTATTTTTAAAAAAAGAATTGATTTGGGGTGGGGAAGGGGGAGAGTCGTGTGTGTGTTTCAACGGCAGTTTCATCTGCAGGTATTCTGGAAGATTTGAATGATTCCAAGTTTCTTTCACAGAAAGCAGTCTGCACTCTAGACAAGCTGCCATACAACCCAAAGACATACATCTCCTCACTGCTTTTGCTAACCACCCTTGGTAAATACGCTGCTCCCTGAAGCTTGCCATTTGCCAACTTCCCACATTTTCCCAGAACTAGCTGGTGAGGCCACATTTCCAGCATCAAATTCAAACTTTAGAGCACAGTGTCTTTGAATAGATTCAGCTACATCCTTTAACCTCGCTAAGCCTCATTTTTTTTTATCGGAAATGAGAAAATAACTCCTAGCTCCAGTGGATGTTCAGGAGACTAAATGAGATAAACTCTAATCTGTAGATGCTGTGCTGCATCCACCATTTTTACAAACTATCACAGCTACTGCAACGACTACACTAACTCTGATCCCACAACTAGGATAAGAACCCTTGATAAAGCGATCTAAATTAGCCCAGAGAATCCTAACGTTAGCCTCTTTGCATGAGCACCCAAATATCCTAGAGTCAGTGCAACAGACAGCTATGCAAGTCCACTGGGAGATATACAATCTCATTTCACCTGTCAGATCAGGAGAACGTAGGGGAGGAATTGTTTTCCCGCTACTGATCGTGGGCTCTGTCATAAAAGATAGATTCACAAGGGAAGAAAACAAGTTTATTGACAAGTGTGTTGAGCCAAAACCGGTTTGGCTCAGTGGATAGAGCGTCGGCCTGCAAACTGAAAGGCCCCAGGTTTGATTCCAGTCAAGGGCAGGTATCTTGGTTACGGGCACATCCCCAGTGGAGGGCGTGCAGGAGGCGGCTGATCGATGTCTCGCTCTCATTGATGTTTCTAACTCACTATCTCTCTCCCTTTCTCTCTGTAAAAAATCAATAAAATATATTTTACAAAAGCAAAAACAAACAAGTGTGTTGCACATGTAACACATGAGAGTACCCAAAAATAAGTAACTCAAAGAAGTGGCTTGGAATTCAGGCTTATAGCATGAAGCATTTATAACAAGAAACATAAATTGCTAGAGAAATGATAGAGCAAAAGAAAGTGATTTTAAAAGGGGCTAAGAGCAAATTGTAGGAAGGTAACTATTATTGAAACTAATGGTAGATAAAGGTCATTCATACAATTTGTTTTCCAAGTCCTCTGGTGTCATCTTCAGCTGATAGGGTCTAAAGTTGTCTCCGGTGACTAACTTGTGACCTCCCTGCTTTTAAGCAAATAAAGGGAAGGCAAGAGCTCTTGTATCTGCTACTTCTCAACTGCCTTCAACTCAAAATAATCCTATGCCAAAGTGACGTATTTTGAGGTGACTTATTCTGGTTTTCTTCAAGAACAATGATTCTCTGCAGATCACCCAACTGTATAGACTTGGCTACTGAGAGTAGCCTCAAATTAGGCAGAGTTTACTACCAGGCTACCTGACATAACTGAAGATAAGTCTACATTTTGAAATCCCCTAGGATTTTCAGAATATCTACCTCCATTCATTCCTGTGGATTGAGGGTTCATGGTTTGAACCCACTATGTGCAATAATCAAATGTGAACTGAGTCCCTGTCTGGAACCACAGTAGGGAGCTAGGTTTTATTATAGGTGCCATAGGAACTCACTAAAGAGTTAATATAAACACCTATGTATCCAGCCCAGTATGCATGCCATTGCTCTTAATTCCCACATAACGAAAGATTTGAATGCAACAAGGCTTCTGAAAGAGAAATAGAAAATACTAAAAGAAGCAAACCACCAGCTTAATAGAGTTACCCGTCTTCAGCATTTTATTTTGTTCTACATCAGCAATTCAGAGAGAGGGATGTGTTTTTGTTCTTGTCATTTTTCTCCTCTGTGTAACACCAGCAGAGAAAGCTTCAAATGACTAATGTCCAAAATGGCCCCAGATTTCTCATTCAGAAAGAACCGTTTTCTATGTTTGAAACGTAATGAGAAAAATACCCATCAATACTTAGCGCTTGATTGTGGCTAGTCCCAACTAATCAATCACAAAGCTCGGTCAATCTGTTGATCCCAAAGATTTTGTTATGTTCCTGAGAGTTTGTTATGTTCCTCCTTTTTCCACTCTCTCCCCACCTTTCCACATAGTCCTAGACCTCAGAGGCAATCAGGTTGTGGAGAAGGTACGGTTATAAGTGATCCCCATGACTCATGCTCTCTGTTCTCTCTTTATGTGGCTCATATACATATACATATGACACCTATGACGCATGGTGCTGTTCTACATCAAAATACTACCAAATGATAACCACCACCATCCCAATTTAACAATGTTTTTTATTATCACCCCAAACTCCATCTTCTCAACCCAACCCAGTAGCATCAAGACTCAAGGAAATGGGCGGAGACCAGTTTGGCTCAGTGGAGAGAGCATCAGCCTGCGGACTGAAAGATCCCAGGTTCGATTCCGGTCGGGGGCATGTACCTTGCTTGCGGGCACATCTCCAATGTGGGGTGTGCAGGAGATGGCTGATCGATGTCTCTCTCTCATCGATGTTTTTGACTTTCTATCCCTCTCCCTTCCTCTCTATAGAAAATCAATAAAATATATTTTTAAAAAAAGACTCAAGGAAACGGAAAGGCAAGTCACTGTTAGAGAAGGTTGGAAAAGCCCTTTGAACAGAATTCCAAGTGATCTGAGAATTAGCATTAAAGTTCAGGAAAACTGCCGAAACCGGTTTGGCTCAGTGGATAGAGCATCAGCCTGCGGACTGAGAGGTTCCAGGTTCGATTCTGGGCAAGGGTATGTATCTCAGTTGCAGGCACATCCCCAGAGGGGGGCGTGCAGCAGGCGGCTGATGGATGTCTCTCTCACATCGATGTTTCTAACTCTCTATCCCTTTCCCTTCCTCTCTGTAGAAAATCAATAATATATATATATATATATATATATATATATATATATATATATATATATAAAATAAATAAATGAAATAAAGTTAAAGAACACTGCTTCTGCTGTTGTTTGAAGTTATGGAAGACTATGCTAATGTGGGAAGGGAACGTGGGTGTGGGGAAGAAAGCAAGCCCCCTTGGGCATCAGTTACCTGCTGCCTCCACCCCGCCCGTGCATGTGCCCTTCCCTCCTACAAATTCTGGCTCAGGAAATAAAATCAAGAGACTGTAACTGCGGGACAACAAGAGGCAAACTTGATTTAAGCTTCGATTTTCCGTGTAACACAGCTTGAAAATGGCAAGCTATATGGCTCCTCAGAGGGATCATAAAGAACGTGATGCATTTCTCTGAAGGCTTAGGCAAAGGTTCTCCCAGCACAGTAGATGGTTTTATTTTCTAGAAGTTGTAAAGAAAACACTCTTTCCATCCAAACCACTATTTTTTATGACTTATGTAACTTCCTAGAAATGCCCACTAAGCAATAGCTCCGGGAGAAGGCTGTCTCGTCAGAAAGTCAGCTGGGCCAGGAGGATTTATCACCGACTGTGTGCACTGTCAGGTGCCAGGCAAGGGTGGACTTATGGAAGACACTCAAACATTCCTCTCCCTCAAGAATTTGTCGAGGTGGAGAAGCAGCCTCTGTGCACATAAAAGCAAAGACCAAAAGAGCTGAGCACAGAATCCAGGACTGGGAGTCACAGTGGGACACAGAAGAGAAATTGAGGGGGTGAGGTCAGAAGGGGGCAACAGGAAAGGCATCATGGGAAGCTTCCAAACTCTGCATTGTCGAGTGCGACCAGCCCACCGTCACCTGTTATCCGTTATTTGATTCAGACACCTGTTAGCTGTCTTGCTCAGCGTATCTGCAGGATCACAATATTCCTGCCTACAAATATTCCTACTTACAAATCTCAGGGCGAGCAGGAGCTGGTACATCCTAACAATGTTTATATTGATGAGTATTAACCAGAGATTGGGGGCAAGAGAAAAGGGGAACGTAATTTGGCCAGATGGTTTCAAAACCTCAAAAAGGTGCCTTCAATTCTACTTGGAAGAATTCATGCTAAGGAAAAATTAAATCTGTATGCAAAGATGTAGCTCTGTCTATATATATATTTTTGGGGGGATATATGTATTGGTGGAAGGCGCTGAGCTAGTGGCCCAGGTAATAGCAGCTGTGTTCTGAAGTTAGAAAGATGGAGCGATGGAGTCAGTCTGTTTATAAACTCGCTTATGAACTCTGCACCTGGAGTTGCATTGACAGGAAGACAGAAGGAAACAGATCAATGCTGAGTCCCCAGGAAAGGTGTTCGAGCTGCTGCACCTTCCCAGCAAAAAATGTTCCAATGAGGAGCTGACACTCGTGAAGTAGAGGGGTCTTCTCTGGCAAAAACGCACATATCAGGAGAGTGGTTCGAATCGTTGGGTTCGTGGCCACCAAGAACACAGCTGAGAGGTGACCTGCCGAGGTGACCACAGCCCTGCCAGCAAAGAAACATGTTTCACTCCGTTGCTTTACGTTAGTGGAAGGGACAAGGGATCTGACCTACCTGCTCTGAAAACGAGACTCCAGCTCAACCAGGTGCATAAACAGGGCCCTGCCTGCCACTCCTGTGCTGTTAGTTGGGGTTCTCCAAGGAGCAGATGCCAGGAGGGGGTTAGACATGCAAGAGATCGATCAGCGAGGGATGGTGGAGAGGGAAGTAGAGAAGGTGAGGAAGCCATCTGACCCCGGAGCATGTCTGGGCCCTGGAAGGAGGCAGGGGAAGACGGGGATGAGAAGGAAGCTCAGACTGCCATGCAGGTCTGAAGTTTCCACCAGACACACAGGAAGCCCTCCAGCCAACGCACGCAATTTATCATTTCTCTTCCATCTCCAGTTTTACACAACTAACTCGAGAGTCGCTGTAGCCAAAACCATAAGCCCATGAAGCCTAAGAATTTACCATATTTTCTGGGGTATAAGATGACTGGGTGTATAACACGACCCTCAACTTTTCCAGTTAAAATATAGAGTTTGGGATATACCCGCCCTATAAGATGACACCTGGTGTATGAAAGGACAAAGCAGAAACGAACTCCCCTCCATCTTGTCCTATAGGGCTGGGCCCCCTGCCTAAACCCCCTCTCTTTTCTGGGAGGGGCCACAGGTGTGCCAGCAGTGTCCTAGCTTCCCTAACCACCGACCGAATGGACCAATGAAGCTCCAGGAACACAGCGACCAATCTCTGTAACCCTCTTCACTTCCCTAAGCCCACCCAAATGACCAAGCCCCATATAACCCACTGTTCTTCCGGGGCTCGCTCTCTCATCTCGCTGCTGCGCCAGAAAGAGGCTGGGAGCCAAACCCGGGTTTGAATAAAGACTCTTTGCTTTTCCAACCTGGTGGTTGATTAATGGGGACCCCGAACTCTGGGCATAACAGTGTATAAGATGACTCCCGACTTTTGAGAAAGTTTTCCTGGGTTAAAAAGTCGTCTTATATGCCGGAAAGTATGGTACTATCCAGCCTTTTACAGAAAGTTTGCGGACACCTGCCCTGCAGCCTCTGATCACGCTGCTTCACTGAGGAGGAAAGATCTGTCACTGTGAACCACTGTGGCTCCCAGTGTAAACCCGGAGGAAAGGAGGGGCAGAAGCCAAGCTTTCCCACCACCAAGCTCACAGGCAGGCAAGAGGAGCTGAGGACAGGAAATATAGTGGTACCTCGAGATACGAGTGCCCTAATATACGAGATTTTTGAGATACAAGCCATCGAGCGAGCGATTTTTGCTTTGAAATACGAGCAACATTTGAGATACGAGTAATCGCGCGGATCGGCCAGCTGCACACGACCCACCAGTTTACTGAGACTCGAGCATCTCATAGTTTCCCATGCCTCAAGGTTACGAAACGAATTAAACTCGTGTCTCGAGGTATCACTGTAGTGGTTCCCGCTCTCTGCTGCATGCCAGGCCCACTCATGCTACTGTAATGGCTGTCTCCATATCTGCAGCCCTCTGGCACCGTTAGGAGAGGGGAGAGGAGGAGCAGGGAGCTAGGGAAGAAGATACACTGGGTCAGAGGGATGCCGGAACCCCGAGAGCAGGAATGCTCCCAGGAGTCATGTCTCACACTCTCACGGACTCAGCTGCTCGCCACAGGGGTTCAAGCAAGGCCGGAACCAAACACACACTCCCTGCTCAGGGAAGGGACCCAGATGGGCTGTCCACAAAGCATTCTGCTCTTCCCCCTCTGTCTGCTAACAGCCGGCTTCTTGTCCATCTGTGCTGCTCTCCGGTTGGTTCCAGGCCTTTTTGCAACATTTCATTTTGCACTTGCAAGAGAAACATCCTTGTCTCAAAACATCCTGTTTTTCCGCAAAACATTTTGAGGTTGCAGCTCCAACAGTCACATCCACACTTTCTCCTTCTTTCACTTCTTACCCCATCTGCCTAATCCTGCTTCTAACTCCTCTCAAGATGAGACGCAGTCACACTTCAGAGATGGGGGCAGATGAGGCAAATCACGTGCGAGCAGAAAGAAGAAAGTGAGGCCGAAACCGGTGTGGCTCAATGGATAGAGCGTCGGCCTGCGGACTGAAAGGTCCCAGGTTCGATTCCGGTCGGGGGCATGTACCTTGGTTGTGGGCACATCCCCAGTGCGGGTTGTGCAGGAGGCAGCTGATAGATGTTTCTCATTGATGTTTCTAACTCTCTGTCCCTCTTCCTTCTTCTCTGTAAAAAAATCAATAAAATACATATTTTAAAAAAAGAAGAAGAAGAAAGTGAGGAAATACAGCCTTTTCAGTGGCTTCCTTGGAGCTTCTCTGAGGGATGATGCACAGCAATGGCTTCGAAAGAACCACACAGCCAGCAAGGAATCCTGACTTCGTTACGGTACCTACCAGTCAGCACAATCATGTTAACAACCCAACTTTCTCAGCTGCAGACCTGATTAGAGGAGGGGGCCTGCTGTGGGTTCTCACGCCCCCCTCTGCCTGCACAGCACGGTGCCTGCCATCCAAGCGTCTGTCTCCCTCCCCAGCTCTCCTTGCTCACTCTGCCACCCAGCACCTCACCTCATGTCTGCTCAGTGGTAGCACTCGATAACTATTAGCGGAATGGACAAAGGAATTCCGTGGCCATTAAGCCAGATGCGTGTGACATCCTACGTACATTACATGTGAGTGAAAGCCCCTGTGCAGAAGGATCCACGCGTGTTCGTTTCTCTCCCCCTCCAATTTCACATACGGGAGAAGCCCAATCAACCTGCCCCTTTTCTCGTTAGCCGCTGCCACTTCACGAGCTTGTCATCCTAAACACCAAAGTGCCACCTGCCGAAGCGTCGCGCGCCCCTGGGGAAGGAACCGCGTCAAAAGCAGTTTCCTTGATAAATTACCCCGGGTGTTTCCTTCCAAAGCTGTTTGCTGATATGAACGCGTATGAGAACAGACTCCCATTCTCCGCGACCGTTCTCCGATGCGACTTATTTCCTGGAGGAAATTGGGGAAGAGAAAATGTGCGCGTTCCATTTATGCAATCCCTCGCGGAGAACAGACCTTTTCCTTTCTTGTTGGTTTTCATTTTTAACAACAACAAAAAATGATTTTGAACACAACGATCCAAAGTTGTATCTCAGATGGTGTCGTCTCAGAGCAGCGAGGCTGAAAGAATGTGTGGAGCCACTGAAAGGGGTTTCAGTGTAACTCCCGCTCTTTGGGTAAAATCCTCCTTGTGAGTCACAAAGCAAACTGGTTAAAATCCTCCTTTCACCTGGTTGGGGTGGCTCAGTGGTTGAGTGTTGACCTATGAACCAGGCGGTCATGGTTCAATTCCCGTTCAGGGCATATGCCCAGATGGCGGGCTTGATCCACAGTAGGGGGCAGGCAGAAGACAGCTGATTAATTATTCTCTCTCAACATTGATGTTTCTATCTCTCCCCCTTCCTCTCTGAAATCAATTTTTTTTAAAAAATCCCCCTTTCCTTCCTTCCTCCCACTTCCTTCTCCAGTCGCAGGTGCTCTCACCTCTGCACAGGTGAGACTGAAGATACCTGGTTCTTATTTGTTTTAAAGGCCACAGGAGATCCTGAACAACAGGTGGCTGTCCTCTCACTGCCCATTCCCCTCACCCCAGGAGACTTAGGGGAAGCTATATAACAGCCCTCATGCCTGTTTCCCAGAATGAGCGTGGCAGTGCCTGCATGAACAGCTGTGTTAATAAGCATCTATGTAAAGCACTGAACATGTTGCACTCGCTAACGGGGCGCTTATTACTGTCTTTGCAGAGGGTGTGAATGGTGTGCCTATAAGCAGTCTAGGGTCATCCACTAATGGCTGTCATTGACTGAGAGCTTGTGGTGTCCTAGCATCATTCTGAGTGTTTTCTCCATGTTTTCATGTCACCTTTCCAACAGTTATAATCCCCTCTTTTTTTTGTAATATATTTTATTGATTTTTTTACAGAGAGGAAGAGAAAGGGATAGAGAGTTAGAAACATCGATGAGAGAGAGATATCGATCAGTTACCTCTTGCACGCCCCCTTCTGGGGGGCATGCCCGCAACCAAGGTACATGCCCTTGACTGGAATCGAACCTGGGACCTTTCAGTCCGCAGACCGATGCTCTATCCACTGAGCCAAACCAGTTTCGGCATATAATCCCCTCTTAACAGATGAGGAAACATGCCCAATCTTACTTCACTTCCTCCTTGGTGGGCAGCCAGGCTGGGACTGGAACATGTGACCACTAGCTTGGGGCGGGGGAGGTTTCACCTTTCCAACATCCTGTGGTCTGATAGGCCAGAGAGACTCACAGAGACACCAAAGACCCATGGGGCAGGCAAAAAAGGTTCTCACAGTAATAACAGGCCAATTTTTCCCCTTTATTTTTATAGGCTATTTTTTGCTCTGATTTCCAGCAAAATTAGATCCTCTCCTTGGGAAATTTGGCCATACTTCCATAGATTTTCAATAAATATTCATTTTACATAAAAAAGAAAAAGAGATTACAAATTATTTCATGGATTATAACGTCATACAACTATATAAAATCCCATCACTCAGAAAAGGCATAAGAAAAAGAAGACTGAAAGAGAATCCTCGAAAATGTTGGTAATAATCATCTTTTAAAAGTGATTCCCACCCTACTTTCTATCTTTCTATATTTTCCAAATTGTCTATATCTTCCTATGCATCACTTTTATAAAGGAAAAAGTATTTCATAAAACGAATATTATATACAACGTGGCAGTTCATTGCACAGAAACCTGCATTTCTCTTATTATCCGAACTACACAGCGGAGGCCAATTGTGCTTGTTTAAATACTTCAAAGTTCCCTTAAACGTATAAAAAGTTAACATTTTTCCTATTTAAATTCAACAACCCATTCTCTCCCACTCTTCACATGTGCTAGTTTAAGCCTGACATTTAGAAAGTGCCTAAAACCATTTCGGTGAGTGGAATCCTGCCAAAAAATAAAAATTTATTTTCCCTCTAGTTTTCTGCCATTGGCCTGCTTTGCCCTCTCTTGCCCAGGTGTTCTACAAAATTCTCACATATGTTTACTAACCATGACCATGGTGCTAAAAACTACACAAACACCCAACGGAAAACAGGGACAAATAAACTTTATTAAGTGTCAGACCTAAAAGCTGGCCAACTCATTGCAGTTAGAAAGGTTTCTGCAGTGTGCCAAGCATTGTGCTCTGTATGTTCTGGGACAGTTAATGTTCTGGGAAGCTCTTGTATTGGGGTTGTCCAGAGAAACAGACCCAACAGGAGATAGATAGGCAGATGAATAGATAAGATATACACATAGATAGATGATACATACATACATACATACATACATACATAATGAATGGATAAACAGATGATAGATAGACAAGATAGATAGATAGGTAGGTAGGTAGATGGATAGATAGATAGATAGATAAGATAGATAGATAGATAGATAGATAGATAGATAGATAGATAGATAAAGACCCAACAGGAGATAGATAGGCAGACGGACCCAACAAGAGATAGATAGGCAGGTGAATAGATAAGATATGCACATAGATAGATGATACATACATAATGAATGGATAGACAGATGATAGATAGACAAGATAGATAGGTAGGTAGGTAGGTAGGTAGGTAGATAGATAGATAAGATAGATAGATGATAGATAGATAAGATAGATGATAGATAGATAGATAGATAGATAGATAGATAGATAGATAGATGAAGATAGATAGATGGTAGATATTTCAAGGAATATGGTCTCATGTAATCATAGAGGTACAAGTCCAGAATCTACAGGGTAGCCCAGCAAGCTGGAGACTCAGAGAAGAGCTCCAATCCAGTTCAAAGGTCATTTGCTGGCAGAATTCCTTCTTGATCAGCACAGATTAGTCTTGGTTCTATGAAGGTCTTCAACTGATTGAATGAGGACCACCCACATGAGGGAAGGTTATCTGTCTTACTCAAAACCCAGGGATTTACATGGTAATCTCCACCAAAAAAAAATTCCTTCCTATAAACATCCAGAGTAATGTTTGACGAAATATCTAGGCACCATGGCCCAGCCAAGCCGACTCATAAAATCCACCATCACCAACCTGTGATGCCAGCCAAGGGTAAGAAATGACCCGCCATGCATTTTTAACTCCCCTTCCTCAACACTTACATAGTTGCTGTTTATTAATATTTCCAAGACCCCTGTGTAATCTGTTTTTTATTTCGAGGAATAAAAATTGTTCAATGTAAAATTTCAACATGAAAAGAAAGCTGTCAGCACCGAAATACAGAAAAAACAAATCTCATTAGATGGATTCTGCCCAAGATCAGTGAGAGGGAAAAAAAAGTCCTGAATTATTGGGTACTCCGAGATATGCAAGCTTATTAGGTAAGCTGAATACTTTAGCCAAAACAGAATCACTAGGAATTAGCAAGGCAATTTCTTTCCAGATCTGCTTTAATAATCAGATTTAAATGACCAGTATACAGCACATTGATTATTGATATGGAAATAGGTACCAAATGGACTTTCAAATAATATATTCTCTGGGGAGATTCAAGCATATGTCATGCAGCCTAGTTTTTGTTATTAATGAATGCAATTTTTCAAGCATATGTGTGACTGAGAATAGGTTTTTACATTAGTGAGGTCCAGATTATTAATGTTCTTCTCAGGGTAGGAGAGGGAGACTTGACTAACATTTTCACCAGACATGTGGACTCTTTTCATTTTTTAAGACGCAATATCTGTTAGTGAAATTCCTGAAAAGAGGCCAGGAAATGTCCCTTTGTCTTCCCCGGTGAGGGATGCTCCTTTTAGTGTGGTCAATAGAATTCTTGAGGGCAGGAATATTTCAGACGGACAGATAAGCAAATGTTTAGTACAGGACCTGAATAAATGTTCTCTCTCCCCCTGTCTGAGTTTCAAAGAAGGCCAAGTTGAGAAACAATGTGTAGGTTGATTCAAGTGCAAGACTTTTGTGATAGGCTTGGGAGATACAGAACAAATTAAGGTGGTTTATCAAATAGGGAGTGAAGAGTTATTCTAACAATAAAACTGGATGGATGGAGTGTCCTCTTGCAAAGATGTTTTTTTTTCTAAAATTCCAAAGTTCTCGCACAAACAGGATTTTGTTCATGTGTAGTTTGAGGTACCCCCATTTTATTTCCAGAGGGATAGTTAAGCCAAAAAAAAATCTTTTTAAAATATTCAGTGCATTTTACATACAGGACATGTCCAGAATTACTTCTCTGCATCATCATGCTTAATGATTTCCCCTGATAGCAATCATTGTCCACTCAAGACTATTTTTTAAAAATGCTTCATATAAACAACATCCTATATAATAAAAGCCTAATATGCAGAATGACTGGTCACCACGATGCACACTGACCACCAGGAGCAGACATTCAACACAGGAGCTGCCCCCAGCCTGCAGACCTTAGGCCAGCCAAGGCTGGTGCCAGATAGGGCTGCCCAATTGCCTCACCAGTCAGCCCACAGATCGGAACCGATTACCAGCCAGGCCTAGGGATCCTATCCCCACACAAATTTCATGCACCAGGCCTCCAGTATAAAATAATCACTATAGTTAGACACACTCTTCCCAATGCCAGCTCATCTAATCCTTTATCCTTTTTGTCTTGAATCACATTGACTAATGATCAACTTAGAACATTTTGCAAAGAGGTTAGGATTCCATTTGTTATGAAAAAATTGCCGGGAGAACGAGAGCTGCGGTTTGAACCCCTTTACAATGATTCTGCTTCTGGATGGACTGTGGAGCTAAACAGCTTTGAATATATTACATTGACTCTTACTATTTGTTCAGAAAGGCTCCCCAAATTCAGAGGCAGGCAAGCATGTCTGTGGAACCCCCATTAAGGGATGAGCAGAAAGAGGGTGGGGGTTCAAACATTTGCTCTGACACTGAGCAGCTTCAGTTACTTGGGCAACTGAAGCCTCAATTCCATCACTAGTAAAATGGGGCTAATTCCACCTGCCTTGCAGCCGTTCTAGAGATAATCCTATATAATAAAAGCCTAATAGACAAATTGTCCCCTCCGGTGTTCCTTTGACCAGGAGACCAGAGCTTAGACCACTCGCTATGATGTGCGTTGACCATCAGGGGGTGATACAGAACATGGCCGGCGTTGGCTACAACCTCTCAGCCTCTCACCAGCTACCTGAGGCCGGGGGTGATGGGGACAGAGGTGTGGTGAGAATGTGGGGTGCCCACTGAGCTCACTTTCACTCCCCCTGCTACCCTTCCCTGGATGCCAGGACAGGGCTCTCACATTGGGGAAACCTCTCTTTTCTTTCTTTCCCTCCCCCGCACTCAGGTGCAGGGAGGAGCTCGCCTCGACACTGGCATAGTCTCTTCCAGGTGAGCCACCGTGACTGTGGGGGCCAGTCGGGATCCCCCTGAGTTCACACAGGAGCAGGTTTGCAAGGCCGGCCGGGAGAGAGTGCACTGCCTGCCCATCTTCCTTGTGGTCCCACTGGGTGGCTCAGAGACCCATACTGCACCCCAGTCCCCAGCATCTGGCTGCCCTCACTGCATCTCCACGTGGGGACTCGGGTGCCGTGACTCAGGCGGAAGGGGGTGCACGGGGTCTTAGGGTCCCAGGTGCTGCGCAGGGTGGGAGCTCAGCTGGGACCAGCCCTTCCGCCCAGGGACCGCACCAGTGCATGAAGTTCGTGCACCGGCCTCTAGTGTAACATAAAGGGCTGAGCCTTCACATGTGGGCACTCTGTAGATGGTGCCTTTTCAGTATTAGAAAAGGAAAAATCGGGGCTGTAGAATTCAGGGAGTTGGGGAGAATGGCTATAGGAAGCAATATCAAAGGAAGATAAGTCATTTATTTATTGTCATTTATTACAGCTTTTTTATAAGAAGTTGGACACATTTACTTTCAGTGTTAATAAAGAGAAGCGAGACAGATATTCAAACTAGCTGCCAGTGAATTCAGCTCAGCTCACGTCAGTGCCTGAAGACTATGCTGAGTCCGACAGGCCGCTCAGAGGTCTTTCTGCGCAGAAGCAGAGAAGATGCACAGAGGTCTTTCTGCGCAGAAGCAGAGAAGATGCACGGGTCCTCGTAGGCAGGCAGGGACCAGAGTGGTCCCGGAGAGTCCTTGCTGATACCAGCTCCCGGTACAGAGTTCTTCCCACTTTTCTTCCATGGCGCCCACCATCCTGCTTCCCTTCCTGTTCCCACCGTGGCTGCTCAAACCCCTGGGCACATGAGAAGGCTCCCACCCAAAGGGCCAGGCACACCAAAGACCACCCACCTGCGGGCCTTCGCTATTTGGACACATCGGAGCTAGAAGAATCCTCTGGCAAAGCGAGCTTGGGCACAGGTGGGCCTGAACTCCGCCGGCTCCGTGCATGGCACCTCCTCTGAGTGCCACCTCCAAAGAACGCCGGGACCAAATGCCACCACGTTTCCTAAGAACCGCACCGAAGCCCCCATAAATCCCCACATGAGCTGACATTTCGTTGACATTTATTGCTTCCTCTAGCCATTCTCCCAAACTCCTGAAGACTCGTGGTACGTGAAAGGCAGGCCACTTGAATTTTAAACAGTATCCCACTGTCATAGCTCGGGTTATTGTTTAAAAATACTTTGATCTCTGTACCATCCCCACCTCCAGTACCAGGGAAGTGAGAGAAACGGGCAATGAGGAACACACAGCCCATCCCTCCTGCAGGAGCCCGGCCTCCGGTCTTGTAAGAAGGAACCCGCCGCACTAAATAAAGGTTTATTGGCAGCCAGTTGGGTTGGACGTGATTTGAAGAAACCGCGATAGCCAGTGTATAAAGGCTCTCTCTCCTTGGGGACAGGGACGATGCTGATGTGAATGAGTGACACCACCGCAGGGCACAGAGTCAGGTTTGTCCATTGACCCACCTGCCCCAGCCGGTAACATAAACCCCCAAGGACAGTGGTTCTCAACCTTCCTAATGCCTCGACCCTTTAATACAGTTCCCCATGTTGTGGTGACCCCCAACCATAAAATTATTTTCGTTGCTACTTCCTAACCGTAATTTTGCTACTATTGTGAATCGTAATGTAAATATCTGTGTTTTCTGATGCTCTTAGGCAACCCCCGTGGTGGGGTCGATGGACCCCCAAAGGGGTCGCGACCCACAGGTTGAGAACCGCTGCCCAAGGAGACGCACCAAGCTACTCAGTCACGTGTTTCTGTGGACATCTTCAATGAATACGCTACGGCCCAGCAAGGAGGCAGGATCTCAGCCTCAGAGGCCGAGCTTTCTACTGCAGCCCAAAAGCAGTGCTATTTCTAATTATAACCAGATTGTCCCCCCACACACACACACGCCACCCCACCACCGCCCCACCATGGAATCTGCTAATAAAGGTAATGTTCTCCTATAAAACAACGGCTTCATAAAATGATCAGAGCCTGGCCCAGTGTCCTGAACGCTTACCTACCCCCTTCAAGTGTTGGATTCGATGAGAGAGCCAGGGGGACGTAACTGATGTAATGTTTCAAAAACCATAAACGCAGGGGGCGGGGTTTTAGAGCTGGATAATGGAGAGGACGGGCTAATGCAATAAAAGCCGGCGCGAACGCCGAGTCTGTGATGCTTGATTTATTGTTTTAATATAATGCCGTAAAGGCCACGCTTGAATATAGAGCGGTATTTTATTTATCTGATAGCCAGGATCCTAACGATGGGTGTTTAACAAGGGCTTTATCCTGGAGAGGGTGACAGAGACGAATGCAGCTGCTTGCAGGATGCTCCCGAGAAAGGAGGCAGAGCGGCAGGGAGAGGCGGAGGGGGGCTGGGTGTCACGGGTACCCGAGGGCCCCTCTGAAAAGGAGGGTTCCTCCCTCACCTGCCGGCAAGGCTCTGGGCTTGAACCACCTCCCCCAGCCCCGCAAAGCTCAGCAAATGGGCTGCAAGCTGAAGACCCTGGTGCACCATGACACCCCACAGGCCTGACCTTGAACTCACAATCCCGGGTCCTCCCTGCAGCCAGTAGGAGAAGAGGGACACGGGAAGTGAGGGAGAAAGGAGCACCCCATGTTTCTCATCCCCCCAAAAGCCCAGCTCTACCCTATTAGAAAACGCCAGAGAAAATGCCATGAGCCATTCGGTCAAGGTCTCACTTTGTTTCAAGGGTTGTTGTTTTTTTGTTGTTGTTGTTTTAAATATTTTATTGATTTTTTACAGAGAGGAAGGGAGAGAGATAGAAAGTCAGAAACATCAATGAGAGAGAGACATCGATCAGCCACCTCCTGCATGCCCCACAGTGGAGATGTGCCCGCAACCAAGGTACATGCCCCCAACCGGAATTGAACCTGGGACCTTTCAGTCCGCAAGCCGACGCTCTATCCACTGAGTTAAACTGGTCTCTGCTGTTTCAAGGGGTTTTCAGTTGGGGGCTTGGCACATTGGCTGATAACCTTTTTTTTTTTTTTTAAACAAATCGAACCCCAGGAGCTATTTCCCACAGTTCATTGCCCCGCTCTCCACGGGCTGGTCCTGGCACCGCTTCCCAGGTTGCATGGCACAGTGGCTCAGGGCAGCTCAACCCCTGTTTGACTCCTACTCGTTTTGTGACCTCATGCTGATTAGTGGAAACACTTCATCTTTACAGCGGGGATAACATTACCCACCTCTGAGAGGGTTAAGGAAAATACCACGTACAACCAGTAATGTTAGAACAAGAGCGGTTTGGGGGTTATAATCAAAACAACACTTCCCTTTAACATGTGTGCGTGGGGGGATTTTTCTCTCTGCCTTTGGTGGGAGACTGTCTGGAGCGTGGCCCACAGCATATGGGCCTTCGGTAATAAAAAGACCTCCAGCTGCATCTCAAATCCAGTTTCGATTCTGAGATTGGAAGGTCTGGTTTGTGACAATAATCACATTTGATCTGTGTTCGAATTTTCTCCCTCCCCACGCCAGTGTCTCCTCCACAGAGAACTCGGCAGTCTAGATGGTCTGCTGGGGCATTCTCCTCTCTTTTTTCAAAAAAATATATTTTTATTGATTTTTTTTACAGAGAGGAAGGGAGAGGGATAGAGAGTTAGAAACATCGATGAGAGAGAGACATTGATCAGCTGCCTTTTGCATGCCCCCTACTGGGGATGTGCCCGAAACCAAGGTACGTGCCCTTGACCAGAATCAAACCTGGAACCTCTCGGTCTACAGGCTGATGCTCTATCCGCTGAGCCAAACCAGTTAGGGCCCATTATGGTATTTTATTAGAGCAGCCCCAGCTGATTAAGACAGCGTATTATCTGTCTCCTTTCCTCCCTCAAACCAGGAGTGACTCCCTTGCCATTTCCAAAAGCAAAGCATCTCCCTCTCCCCAAACGCGTGGTGATCTCCCAAGCCCATTAGAGACGATAAGGGGATACTGATAACAATTAGCGTGTCCTGAGCACTGATGTGAAAGGCAGGTGGCTTTTAACCAAACCTCCTGGTATCATTTTCAAGTGCGTTTTCTCCCGAGGAAACTAAGACACAGAAAGGTTATATACACCGGATCCGGGTTACACAGCTGGTAAACGGTGGAGTCTGAATCTGAACCCACACCATCTGGCTCAGCACCTGGGTGGTTACTGCCATGCAGTGCCTGTCTTGCCCTCCCCAGTCTCTGTGAGCGCAGTGAGGTCTGCCAGGGGGAACCTGGCATGAGCCCCTCTCCCCTCCCCACCCTCGCTCTGCCTTTCCAAGTGCCGAGCACAGCTACGGAGTCAACACCCCGTCTTTACACACACGCACAGAGTAGCCATAAATGTAGAGATTTCAGACTAAGTTTTTACCATTCAAAGTCTTTTTAGCTTAATCATTATGTTGCAATGTTTCTCTGAAATCTTTCTATCAGTAATCTGCTTGGCACCGGCTGAAATGCCAGACCACGAAATGACAAAACCGGTTCATTGCTCACGTGTGGTGTCACCCATGGGCAGGGGTTCTCCCAGGTGTGACTTCTAGAGCAAGTCAGTAAGAACCTCTCTCACTCTGTTTTCTTTTCTTTATTTTTATTTTTTCCTTCTCCTTTTCCCTCTCTCTCTCTCTCTCTCTCTCTCTCTCTCTCTTTCCCTCCCTCCCTCTCAAGCAGAGAAGAACTACAGGAGTATGGCTCCTAAACATGTGTACATGTATTTCTGGGCTCTATAAAACCAGTAACAGTGAGTAACAGTGACCATTTACTGAAGACTGCTTGCAGAGAGGCAATGGAGCATAGTGGTTAAAAGTGTGGGCTCTGCTAAAACCGGTTTGGCTCAGTGGATAGAGCCTCAGCCTGTGGACTGAAGGGTCCCAGGTTCGATTCCGCTCAAGGGCATGTACCTTGGTTGTGGGCACAACCCCAGTTGGGGTTGTGCAGGAGGCAGCTGATCGATGTTTCTCTCTCATCAATGTTTCTAGCTCTCTATCCCTCTCCCTTCCTCTCTGTAAAAAAAAAAAAATCAATAAAATATATTTTTTTAAAAAAAGAGTGTGGCTCTGTGGCCAGACATGCTTTGAACACTCACTTGAGACTTTGAGCAAGTACCATATCTCAGTGCCTCAGTTCCCCCATCTGAAACATGGGAACACATTCAACCTTGAACGTTTTGAATGTTAAATCACAGATTGAAATGTCCACTGGTCCCTCGTAAACAAGCCTCCAGACAGTACAAGAATCGCCCTCTACCATGCCCGCCCACCCCCATCCCCATCGCTAGATCTCCAAGTCCAGATCCCCAGAACCTGGGAGTGTTATTTCACGTGGAGAAAGGACTTCGCAGGTGTGAGTAAGGATTTTGAGAGAGAGAGTTGGCTCAGAATATGCAGGTGGATTACCAGGAATCACCCACATCCTCCTAAGACAGCGGTTCTCAACCTGTGGGTCTCGACCCCTTTGGGGGTTGAAGGACACTTTCACAGCGGTCGCCTATGACCATCGGAAAACACAGGTATTTACATTAAAATTCATAACAATAGCAAAATCACAGTTATGAAGTATGGTTGGGGGTCACCCTGAGGAACTGTATTAAAGGGTCTCGGCATTAGAAAGGTTGAGAACCACTGTCCTAAGAGGAAGACCTGACTACGTCATCAGAGGTTTGCTGAGGGAAGCAGGAGGTTGGAGTGAGTGGAGGAAGGAGTCCGGGTGGCCTTCAGAGCGATAAAAGGCAAATGGATTTCCCTCAGATTCTTCCAAAGGAACTAGTCCGGCCAATGTCCTGGCTTTAAGATACTGAGACTGATCCCAGAATTCTGGCTTCCAGAAGTTTAAGAGAATAAATCTGTGTTAATCCACCACATTCGTAGTCATTTGTTAGAGCAGCAAGAGAAAGCTAAGACAGACAGAACACCAGTGTGATTACGACCGACAGTGGTTCTCCAGCTCTGCACCTGCGACAGGATGAGACCTTTAACCCAGATACCCAACAGCGAAAACAGGAATGAATAAACTTATTCTGGAAAAAATAAGAGTAATTGTGATAAGTTTTTTTAAAAAACAGAGCACCACTGTCTTAGTCCATTCAGGCTGCTATAACAAATACCACAGACTGGGTGCTTATAAAGAAAAAAACAGAAACCGATTTCTCTTAGATCTGGAGGCTGGAAAGGTCAAGGTCAAGGTGCCAGCAGGGCCACCTTCTGGTGAGGGCCCCCTTCTGGCTGATGGCTGGCTCCTTCTCACGTGGTGAAGGAGAATGGGAATCTCTCAAGAGCCTCTGCTAAGGAGCACTAACCCCATTCATAAGGGCTCCACCCCTGGTTTTAAGCACCTCTCAAAGGCCCCACCTTCGAATAATGCCCTCACTTTGGGGGGTTCGTATTTCAATATCTGGATTTTGAGGGGACCCATTCAAACCACAGAAACCATAACGTTTTTCCCCGTATAATTTCAATAAATGTAATCCTCACAGCAACTCCCTTTTTATAGATGAGCAAACAGGTTTAAAATGGTTAAGCAATTTGTCCCAAGTCATAAAGCTAATTAAGTAACCACACGGGCATTCAAACCCAGTTTAAGTCCAAAGAGAAGCACCGTGAACTCACCATATAAAGACATGTAGAGCTTTAAGTCTCCGCAGGCCGGACTGGCTCTGTTGGTTAGGCATCGTCCTGTGCTAAGGGCTGCCAGTTCGATTCCCGGTCAGATGGGTCCATCCCCAGGTGGGGTGCATTCAGAGGGCAGCTGATCAATATTTCCCTCTCACATGGACCTCTCTCTCTCTCTCTCTCCCTCTCTCCATGTCCTTGGGTAGAGATTGAAAACATAAAATATAAAAGGACCTTAAGTATCCTGTGAGTGGAGGTTTGAGACTTAAATGAAGTCACCCACGATGTGTCTGTTAGAGGTCCACCCAGAAGAACAGAAAAAACAACATCAACAGCCAAACTCAGAATCCTCAAAGCTGAGATGAAACCGCGTGCTTGGAAGCACCATGTAGGTGGACTTGTACCTGTGTGTCATCTTTCCATACGTCTTCACAATAAAGTCGTAACAATGGTGAGAGTGGCAGCCGGTACCGCTGGCCGAGCTGTGCCGGGCACTGCGCCGGGTGCTTTGTGGGGTCCTCTTATGACTTCACACCACAAGCCTGTGAGGAACCTGCGGTGCCCCCCTTGTCTGGCAAATGCAGAGACTGAGGTTCAGAGAGGGTCTGTGACCTGGCTGGTGTCACAGCGTTCAGAGAAGCAATGGTGGGGCCAAAGAGCAGGCCGGTCTGGCCCTGGCTGGTCACGTGGGTGGGCGTGGTCCCATGCACCCAAAGGTTGCCAGTGGGATTCCTGATCAGGGCCGATGCCTGGGTTACAGCCTCAGGCCCTGACAGGGGCATGCCAGAGGCAACCTATCAATCAGTGTCTCTCTCTCTCTCTCTCTCTCTCTCTCTCTCTCTCTCTCTCTCTCTCTTTCTCTCTCTCTGTCTCTCTCTCTCTCTCTCTCTCCCTCCCTCCCTTTCTCTTTCTCTAAAAAACAATTAAAAAATCTTTTTTTAAAAAAAGGCAGGTCAGTCTGATTCAGAGGCCGGCACTGCCACCTCTGTTCCACTCCAGAATGCAGTGCCATCATCACATCAGTCATCGATTTCATTGTCTGGGAGACAGCCTTTTGCAAAACTCTCCAGTATTCTCCACTTATTTATAGTGTTATTGAAGTTGTAAAAAACAATAACTTTTATCATTCCATCCCATTGGTATGGCTTTAGGCTGCTTCCCTAAGATGCATTAAACACGCCAGGAAGATTTAAACCGAGGCCGGGGATTGAGAGGTGACAGAGTGTTACGGTGGCCATTAAAATGTCTTCAACATTAAGGTGCCTACAAATGGAATATTTAACTGCGTTCCGGTGGCCAAATTAAATTGGCTGTCTTCCCAAGCATGGTCCCTGGTAATTGCCACTCGATTGAAGAGGGAACCAAAGGGACTGAAATGCAGGCAACAGGAATGATGGTGGAGCCCCTCACTCGCTCTATCCCCCTCCCCAGCCCATCCCCATTAGTCCATGTAGTGTTACCGATTGCTCAGAAAACAGAATACGAGGAGGCTTTGCATTGGATTTATACAAACATCAGAAATGTTTGCAAAGGTTTCCCCACTCTGTAAAGAGTTCAAAGGAAACCTTTTCATTAAAACATTATGGATGAAAAGGATAATAATTTTAGTAGCTAGCAGGTGCTGACTGAGCTGCCGCTCTGTGCCAGGCGCGGGCCAGAGCGCTTCACCAGAACGCCTTCCTTCAGCCTTCTCAACAAGCCTCTGAGTGAAAACACGTGACTCTAGCCTTGCTGAGCAGCAGTTAGAGGACCAGCCCACACGCCCAAGGGTCTCGGGTTTGATTCGTGGTCAAGGGTAAGTACCTGGATGGCGGGTTTGATCCCCATCCTGGTCAGAGCACATGTGGGGGGCAACTGATCAACATGTCTCTCTGACATCAATGTTTCTCTCTCTCTCTCTCTCCTTTCCCTTCTACTCTCTCTAAAAATCAATGGGGGGGGAAAGGTATCCTAAGGTAAGGATTAACAACAACAAAAACCCACACAAGGATTCTCAAGATACAGCAGGGGCTTAGGAGAGTCACGGTGGTAGGCAGAATACCCCTCTCTTCCCCCACAAAGATGTCCAGATCCTAATCCCTGGGACCTGTGAGTATGTTACCTCACATGGCTATGAGATGGAGTTCAGGATCTTGACATGATCCTGATTAATGATACTAAATTATGCAGGTGAAAATCCCAAGAATCCTTAAAACCACAAAGGAGCCACCAGGGCACTTTGGAAATGGGAGAGGGAGGCAGAAGGTCAAAGTCAAGTTCAAAGTGAGATTTGAAGATATTCCACTGCTGGCTTTGAAATGGAAGAGGGGCCAGCAGCAGAGGAATGCAGGCAGCTTCCAGGGCTGGACAAGGGGAGAAGCTGATTCTCTCCAGGAACCTCCCCCAGATCACAGTCCTGCTGGCACGTTGATCTTAGCCCAGGAGGGCCCACTTTAGACTTCCAGAACCACCTAGAACTATTTGACTTCTAAGACTACATATAGCCGAGACCGGCTTGGCTCAGTGGATAGAGCGTCGGCTTGCGGACTGAAAGGTCCCAGGTTCAATTCTGGTTGGGGGCATGTACCTTGCTTGCGGGCACATCTCCACTGTGGGGCATGCAGGAGGCGGCTGATCGATGTCTCTCTCCTATCGATGTTTCTGACTTTCTATCTCTCTCCCTTCCTCTCTGTAAAAAATCAATAAAATATATATTTTTTAAAAAGACTATATATATATATGACTTTGATAAAGAAAAAAAAACACACACACAAAGTAATGAGGATTTAAAAAACATTGACATACAAAAGAAAAATATAGAAATGAAGGGAAATTTAACAGAAGGCATTTGTCAGCGTGTCATGAGAGTATCGTAGGCTCCTAAGACACAAAACCAGGACTCAAATCCTAGTCTCATAAGTGCTAACACAGAACAATGTTCACTATCATATCCTGTCTGTCTACTACCTTTCATTGTCATTATTCTTTGGGTTTAAATCAACCTGAACCTTTTTGTCCTTTCAACAGTTAAATGCCTTTTCCTGTATCCACACCCCCACCCCTCAGTCAATAAAGACCCCAGTTTCTATCAACCACTAAGTCTTCTTGTCTGAATTCTTAGATGAGACCCTTTCGCCCAAGAAGTTAAGTCATCTGGTCGCCCGGCAGCAAAGGAGTTCTCTCAAGACAATGCCGTCACAGAAAAAGCTGGAGAGCCTTATGCTCAGTGAAATAAGCCAGTCGGTGAAGGAGAAACACCACATGATCTCACTCATTGGTGGATAATAAAGGACATTATAAACTGATGAACAAAAGGATAGACACAGAGGCAGTAAAGCATCAAACAGACTGTCAAATTACAGCGGGAAGGTTAGGGAGAGGTGGGGTAGATAAGAGATCAAGCGAAGGACTTGTATGCATGCATATAAGCATAACCAATGGACACAGACACTGGGGGATAGGGTATGCCTGGGAAGGGGGAGAGCAATGGGAAGATATGTATACATGAAACACATTAATTTTAAAAAAATAAAAAAATTAATTAATTAATTTAAAAAAAGAAAGAAAAAACACGAAAGACAGAGCCGCTCCCAGCCTGCCACCAAACTGCTGGCCCCCGAGGTTGCCATGGTTTCTTCCTGGGGCCCCTCTACTTAGTGACGTGAACCCTGTAACTGATGAGTTCCCCTTGTGTTTGCCATTCACCTCAGGGCCCCGCAGGTGACACACCTGCCCGGGGAACCTCACCTCCTTCTCACTGTATTTTCTGCGTCTATCCACCCAGCCCACAAAGCGGTTCTCCTCCGGATGAGGGGATGCAGAGTGAAAACCCCATCAGGAATGAACAACCCTATTTGAGCATCTTACTGCTTAGAGCAGCGGTCGGCAAACTCACTTGTCCACAGAGACAAATATCAACAATACGACGATGGGAATTTCTTTTCAGAGCCACATTTTTTAAACTCCAACTGGATAGGTGGGTACATTGTTATTAACTTAATTAGGGTTCTCCTAAGCTAAAAACTGATTGAGGCACACTCAAGGGGCCAAAGAGCCGCATGTGGCTCGAGAGCCGCAGTTTGCCGACCACTGGCTTAGAGGAACAGGGCTTTTTTAGCACTTTCGCAATTGCGCAAACTGGAGGCAGATCAAAAAGGTAGAGTGAGCCAAAACCGGTTTGGCTCAGTGGATAGAGTGTTGGTCTGCGGACTGAAGGGTCCCGGGTTCGATTCCAGTCAAGGGCATGTATCCTGGTTGTGGGCGCATCCCCAGTGGGGGGCGTGCAGGAGGCAGCTGATTGATGTCTCTCTCTCATTGATGTTTCTAACTCTCTATCCTTCTCCCTTTCTCTTTGTAGAAAATCAATAAAATATATTTTTTTTAAAAAGGCAGAGTGAGAGGTGTGTTTTGTGTTTTTAACGGCCACAAACCACCCATCAAAGTTAAACTATTGCTAGGGAGGAGGGAGGAAGCATGAGGAGCCCCGGGTGAGCGGGATTGGAGAATATTAAAAAAGACAATCTCTCAGACCTATAAAACGCAATTAACTGGATTTCACCAGGCCTTCCATAAAAAAAAATGCTCGCAGAATGAGTATTAGGCAAATAAAACCCACAAGCCAGTGGCGATCTCCAAACCAGAGAAAACGTTTCATTAGGCTAGAGGAGTTTACGCTCCCGATGGGAAAATGGCTTTTTCTTCACACCCGCTCCGTGGCTTCGTGCAGAAACTCAATGGGAAAGTCAATCATCGGAATAACTTGGCAAATGTCAAAAGGTGCCGCCACTCTCTAAACCTATTGGTCTCTTGATGAAAAATTCAAGGTCCTAGAAACCCTGGCACCTTCCCCTGGTCCTAATGCACGTCCTGCCTTCACTGAGCTGTTCTCACCACAGGGGTACCTCGAGATACGAGTGCCCTAACATACGAGATTTTTGAGATACGAGCCGTCGAGCGAGCGATTTTTGCTCTGAAATACGAGCAACATTTGAGATAGGAGTAATCGCGCGGATCGGCCGGCTGCACATGACCCACCGGTTTACTGTGACTCGAGCGTCTCATAGTTTCCCACGCCTCAAGGTTACAGAACGAATTCGTATCTCGAGGTACCACTGTATTTGTAGTTTCGTTTCTCCGTTCACCTGCTTGTTGGTTTGTTGCTGGAAACAGAAAGCCCATTGATGAGGAGGTGGTCGGCAGCAGCTTTCCCTGGGAAAACGGTGTCATATTCTCTGCCCGCCACTCACAGGCGAGACCTCCGGCGGTCCAGGCTCTGCCTGAGCGTCCCTCTCAAGGTCCATTCACTGCAGAAGGACAGGCTGTTTCCTGCCTCATCCATCACCGGAGGCGTCCACTTTTCACACGGCATCTCTGAAAAGGGATGCTTACTTTAATTTCTTAAACTATGTTTTTCTCAGTTCCAGAGAGGAAGGGAGAGGGAGAGACAGAAACATTATCTGATGACAGAGAATCATTGATCAGCTGCCTCCTGTATGCCCCCTACTGGGGATCAAGCCCGCAACCCAGGTACGTGCCCTCGACTGGAATTGAACCCAGGGCCCTTCAGTCTGCAGGCCAATGCTCTATCCACTGAGCCAAACCAGCTAGGGCCTTTTGCTTACTTTATACTCTGCCCAGTAACACAGCTGGTTCAGTGTATGGTCCTGCCAACCACACATGCCGACAAAAGCACACTCTCCCTGTCTATCACTTACTAAAACCCAGGCCGGGCAGATGCACACAGAGGCAGAAGGACCCCAGGAGCAGACTTTGAAGGTCAGGAACACACACACACACACAGTCGAAGCAGTTGCTTGTAGAGTCACCAGAAAACCTCAAGTCATAAATTATTGACCTGGAAATACCAGTGTCAGGGCTTCTAAATAAACAGCAGCCAGAGTCAAACAGCAAGTGACCCGGTACCTCTGATGTCCACTTAACATGCTTTGTCTGTCGTCCTACTTCTGAATTCTCTCGTCACTAGCTGCTGCTGCATTTACAGGCATGGGGTTGTCAAATACACCTATGAAATATTTTTCTTAAAATATATTTTATTGATTTTTTACAGAGAGAAAGGGAGAGGGATAGAGAGTCAGAAACATCAATGAGAGAGAGACATCAATCAGCCACCTCCTGCACGCCCCCCACTGGGGATGTGCCCGCAACCAGGATACATGCCCTTGATCGGAATCGAACCCGGGACCCTTCAGTTCTCAGGCCGACGCTCCATCCACTGAGCCAAACCAGTTTTGGCAACCATGAAGCGCTTTAAAAAGGAAAGAATTTTTCTGCCTAGCACAATGACATTCTATTCCTTGACCAGTCTCTGTGTGGGTTCGTTTATGTGGCTAACGGAATCAAGCAGGCAGTCTGCATACATACTTCCAACTGACTTTGTGTTGGCCACGTGGATGTACCCTAAAGGTGGCAGATGGTGACAACAGCAGACAGCTGCGGCACGGCCCCGGTCCCCAGTGCACATGCCTGGCATGGCGCTGCTCCTAATACACTTCCAGTTTGGAAAGTCACCTCTGACACCTTCCTGATGGCGCAGCTACTTCCAGAACTTTCCATCATCCACAGAATACATGCCTACATCTCAAAAGGACCGGTGAGCGAGAATTCACTTTGTGCTGAGGTGTGTGCTTTACGCATGTGTCCTGGTTCAGTCCAAGAGCCGGGAACCCTCCAGAACAGTCTTGCAGTGCCAACAACTCACACCCAGCCTGGCGTGGCAGGCAGGATGGACATAACGATTTAACATGTTGCATCAGGAGAGATCAAGAATCAGGTTGCAGGCCATATTAAATCACGGTAGAAACAGGAGCAGCCCTAGCCGGTTTGACTCAGTGGATAGAGTGCTGGCTTGTAGACCAAAGGGTCCTGGGTTTGATTCCAGTCGAGGGCATATGTCGCGGTTGTGGGCTCGATCCCTAGGAAAACGGAGGTGGGGTGCAGGAGGCAGCCAATCAATGATTCTCTTTCATCATTGATGTTTCTATCTCCCTCTCCCTTCCTCTCTGAAATCATTAAAAAATATATTTAAAAAAAAAAAAGAAAAAGAAAAAGGAGCCGAGACCGGTTTGGCTCAGTGGATAGAGCATCGGCTTGTTGACTGAAAGGTCCCAGGTTCGATTCCGGTTGGGGGCATGTACCTTGCTTGCGGGCACATCTCCACTGTGGGGCGTGCAGGAGGCGGCTGATGGATGTCTCTCTCTCATCGTTGTTTCTGACTTTCTATCTCTCTCCCTTCCTCTCTGTAAAACATCAATAAAATATATTTTTTTAAAAAAAAGAAAAAGGAGAAAATGACCACATCATACAAGCGGAGTGAAAATCACACAGGCAATTAGCAGGATCACAGCTGTGTGGCGAAGGCGGCGGACTAGAGCCATTTCATAAATAAACACCCCTGCCCGGTGAAGAATGTGGTTTTAGCCAGGCCGAGCGGAAATTAGCCAAGAAAGGTGGTGGTTTCCAGCCAAGGACTCGTAGCCATAACATGAAACCTGCTTAACTCACACGGGGCCCAGGATAAGTAATGATGGTTAGAATTAGAGGAAGAATGCTGCTATGATAGTTTACATAATGATAGTAAGAATTATATATTAGATATATATGTCCCATGATTTAGAATGCTTTAACAGCATAATCATATCCATAAAACCTTTTGAGTTCCAACCTCGGTGCAGTATTTTTAAAAAATCCTGTTTTGTGCCAAAACCAACCACTCTGATACTTTAACCGGGATCATGCTGCCATCTAGCGGACATCGGTGGGAACTGACGTTCTGTCTCCTGGAAATTGTCAAAGGAAAGATTAGAAGTCTCAGGGTGGCATCAGATGTGTATTATTCTTTCTTAGGAAGAATAATTTTTGGAATTCCTCTATCGGCTTCTCTGTGGGTAAAATGGAGTGTTTTTGCTCTCTCCCTTTCTCCTGCCTTCGTAGAAAAATACTCTCACACCTGTCAGTCGCAGCCGGTGAGCCAGAATAAAAGCTCTATCTCTTTGTCTAAAAGTGAGAACATTCGCACAGGAGAAAACTCGGCCCCCTGGAGAGGAGCCATCAGACTGGCAACCGCCTGTCTCCCTGTGGCTCCGTGGGGTGTCTCAGAGAAAGCAGACCTCAGACAGAAACAATGACGGGTCCCTGGATTGCTGTTGGTACCCGGACAGTCATTAACCCTGTCGTCTGGCACACAGGCCATAGGGAGGGGGACATTCCCTATAGGGAAGGGGACATTTTTCTGGAACCCTGTGACCTGCATCGCTGCAGGACTGAGGTCGCACCCAGGAAGAGGAAGGAAGTGAGTAACGGGGTGGAGTCAGGCTACTTTCTCAGCTCGGGGGCTTGCATGAGCCTGTCTCTCCCCTTCAGTGAGCAGAGGCGTGAGGTGATGTTTAAAAACCTCCTCTTTTGCAAGCACATCCAGGTCCATCTCTCTTGTGAGGCTAACCACCCCATGGGCCAGCCAGGACCAGAGATTACAAACATCAAGCAATGACAAGATTTTCCCATCTCTCCCCTCCTGGGGGACCCCGCGCACTCACCGTGATCTGGAAGGTCTGTGGAGAGCAGATTTGCTTCTCTCGGCTCAGTGGACAGAATGGAAGCGCGGGATTCACAGTTGTGGCTGAGCCCTCATTCCCTACAGTGCATGGGTCCCAACGGTGGGTGCGTGTTGGAACATCTGGGGAGCCTTTGCTCTCATTGGTACGGGGTGCTTCTGGACCCTGGGGTGCTCTTAAAGCTAACCACCGCTCTAGAGGAAATAAAGCACAGAGCCCCGGAGGAGAAGATGAGTCTTTCCAGGAAAGGGAAGGAGACCAAGGCTCCCAGAAGAGTCACCTGGCCCCTCCTCCTCTCTCACCTTGGGAACCAAGGCCACTCTGGCTTCTGGATGACTCAAAGCCCACTTCTGCATACGCATGCCTGCCGTAACTCAGTCGTTGCCATCGGAAGCTCAGGCAAAGGCAAAGGACTGCTAACTCCTCCTGGCTCCGGGCTTTTGGAGTACTATGGTGGTTGAAAGAGAAAGGGAAGCTGAAACCGGTTTGGCTCGGTGGCCTGTCCCTGTCACTAATACTGTACTCCTGCAAGCATGGTTTGGTTTTTTTAAGGTTTTGATTCCACTGTATGGGTATGGGTAGTTTTTTTATCTATTCTACTATCATTGATCATTTAAATGATTTATAATCTTGTACTGTTATAAAAAGCCATGTAATAAACATCCTCACACACATATTTGCACCTATAGCTATATGTTTAAATATTATATAAGGATTATATATGTATATATAATCTTTATAAATATGTTACATATTATTTTATATATTACCTATTATACATGAAATAACACCTATACTAATAAAAGAATAAGATGCAAATTGACCATACCTTTGCAACACCCACCAGCCAATCAGGAACGGATATGCAAATTAACCCAACAAATATGGTGGGTTGATTTGCATATGTAGGCGTTCCAGGCCTCTGGGCAGTGTGGGAAGGCAGAAAGGCAGCTCCAGGCCAGAGTGAAAGTGGTGCCAGCAGCCAGGGGAAGGAAGGCCCATTCTTGCACGAATCTTCACGCTTCGGGCCTCTAGTAATATATAAATATACACATACAGTAATATTATACTGCAATATGTGCATATTTGCCAATGTGATAAGTCAAAAAGTGCTTTTTCTGTTATTTATTTTTTTAAGTTTATTTCAGAGAGGAGGGGAAAGGGAGAGATAGAAACATCAATGATGAGAGAGAATCATCGATCGACTGCCTCCTACATGTCCCCTACTGGGGATGGAGCCCAAAACCCGGGCATGTGCCCTTATCGGGAATCAAACTGTGACCTCCTGGTTCATAGGTTGATGCTCAAACACCGAGTCACCTCCGCTGGGCCTGTTTATGATTTTAATGAATCTATACCTTTTCACAATATTGCATGTGAGGTGGGAGATGGGAATCATGGAAACAGTGTGGTGGGCCTGGCCGCTGCTTGGGAGTGGCAGCTGGGAGAGCTTCCCTCACCGGAAGTGCTGGCCAGTCTGTCCTCCGTGGGTCTGCAGGGCGTCCACGGCCCTCACACAGAGACCAGCTTGCCCTGCACCAGGCGCTGCTGTGTTCTTAGCTGACACACTCAAAGGGGGTGCTCTGAGGACACAGTGGCTGCGGCTGAGCCGCTAGCGGCCACCTCACCGTCTGCCCCTCAGTGTCCCAGTTACTCAGCAGCCAGGCAAGCTGCTGCCCTGTCATGCAGAACCCGCTGAAGGCTGCTAGCAAGCCCCGCCCCCCCCCCCAGAGGTGGGTGCCTTTAAGGGTTCTGCAGCTCTCAGGTCAGGGATCTGGGCCACTTAAGCCAGCTCTCTGTGCCTCGGTTTCTCCATCTGTTTCTCTGGGGCATTTCAGGCTTTATAGGGTAAATAGCACTTTATAGGATTAAAGGAGCTCACAGTTAGAAAGCAGCAGGCTGGTTCCAAGATGCTGACTCCCCATTTCCCTGCGGAAAGGGATTTCTCTGCCATCCCCACTCCTTCCCTCCCCTGTTGAGTGGAGCGGGCCAATCAGAAGGCAGCCTCGAGGTCCCCCGCCTTTCTCCAGACAGCCAGAGGCAGCCTTTGATGCTGGCCAGTGTGTCCTCTCTTTTGAGACACCCAGCCTCACCCCCATGCTGCTGGTGGCACGTGAACCTCTGCCCCTCGGTGCCCAATGCCAGCCCGGGCAGAACGAGCCACCTCTTTCAACTCTCAAACGCTAGAGTCCCATAACTCCTTCTCCAAAAGGTGTTCATCTCTACAATGAATGTAAAAACACAGAAACAATCAACAGGACTGAAAACAGGAACTGTTAAATCCACAGCCTCTTGCCAAAACCTGTTTGGCTCAGTGGCTAGAGCATCGACCTGCGGTTAAGGGCACGTACCTTGCTTGTGGGCATGTACCTTGGTTGTGGACACATCCCCAGTAGGGGGCGTGCAAGAGGCAGCTGATGGATGTTTCTCTCTCATCGATGTTTCTAACTCTCTATCCCTCTCCCTTCCTCTCTGTAAAAAATCAATAAAATATATATTTAAAAAAAATCTACAGCCTCAACTGAATGGTACAACTGAATGGTACATGGCAGCTAAAATGACCATCCCGGAAACCAGGTAAAAACATCTACAGTTCCTTTGGGGCCGATGCAGACCACAGAGTCACGCTAAAACCCGACTGCAGGGGTGTCAGATGGCGCCTGGACCTGGGCAAGGGAGTCCAGAGAGATGGAAACCATTCTTCTTGTAGGACAGTGGTTCTCAACCTTTCTAAGGCCTCGACCCTTTAAGACAGCTCCTCATGTCGTGGTGACCCCCAACCATAAAATTATTTTTGTTGCTACTTCGTAACTGTAATTTTGCAACTGTTATGAATCGTATCTGTGTTTTCCAATGGTCTTAGGCGGCCCCTGTGAAAGTGTTGTTCGACCCCCAAAGGGGTCGCAACCCACAGGTTGAGAACCTCTGTTGTAGGACATAAAGGTGATGAATAAATGATTTTTTAATTTTAAAAACTTCCTTTTCATTGGAATAATGTCTACTTACAACCAATAAAATTCAGCCTCACTAGGAGGAGGAGCAGAACTTATTTTAAATTTCCATCTTCAATGGCTGAAATAAACAGCATGTCTGACTCTAAAAGTCATGGTGTTG
Organism: Lasiurus borealis; assembly: GCA_004026805.1. NCBI lineage: Eukaryota > Metazoa > Chordata > Mammalia > Chiroptera > Vespertilionidae > Lasiurus > Lasiurus borealis. The sequence goes on from PVJN01002181.1 coordinate 33,542, forward strand.
CGTTAAATGCTACAGGCGAATCGTAATAACAGCAATCATTTGTGGAGTACTTAGCACAGGCCGGGCTTGAGCTGAGTACTTCTGTACCCAGTAGCTCCTTTCACCTGAGTGACAGCTCTCACGGGATTAACTCACTAGGTTTAGCGGTGAGAAGCCGGCAGCGCACAGAAGGGTAGGGAAGTGGCGTGCCCAGGTTCAAGGGCAGGGGTCTGCGTGGCCCTCGAAACCCAATGAAGTGTGTGCTTTTCCCTGACGTTGCGTAACTCATTCCTAACACAGCCGAGCACGGAGGAGCGTTAGTTACAGAAAAGTTTGGTCAAGTTCTCTGCCTGCTTTCACAGTGCCAGCTTGCCCAGATACTTCCTGTGGGTGATTTATACGAGCAGGAAGTGCTTTGAAGCAGATTACGCTTTTCACTCAGCCTATCTCTAAAACGCATCTAATGGGCCACAGGTAAACTATGCGATGCTTATTAAAATGGACTTTTATAGTGTCCTAAAAAGCTACGATGGCTTCGCTGTGAATTTTAAATGCGCGCTGCCTTTACTTTCACGCCGAAGACACAATTTATGGGGCTCCTTGCTAATCTATTGCTCTAATTAGCATTTGATGACCGGAGCTCAGCGGCTGAGCTGAATGCTGTGAGAATGGTGCTGTATGCTCTCTCGGGATAGGGAAGGGGGGGGTGGACCTCTCCAGAGAGGACAGGCGGGTTTACACATGAATTCTGCAAAGCCACTCGAGACTTCAGAGAAACACAGCACTCGCGCTTTGTCACCTGGATATGCGGTAGCTTGCAAGAAAATCGAATTCATCTTATACAACTGGGGCCCTGAAGTCGCAGGTAAACCAAGTTGCTTTGGGGGAATTACCCTTTTCAGGCCCTGAGTAACCGTTGACAGGGCCGCTGTAGAAAAATCACACCGTCACCCCAACAGTGTGTGTTGTCTGCTACAATGAGGTTTAATGAAAGAGGAAACGGGAAATTGTGGAGAGATGATAACTGGAGAGGAACAGAAAGCTAGAGGAACAAGCCAGAATCTAGACTTGGCCGGAATCGAACCCAGGACCCTTCAGTCTGCAGGCCAACGCTCTATCCACTGAGCCAATAGGGTGTAGTTCTTGGCTTGGGACCCAAGGACTTTAGAAATTCCTCGGGTTGTCTTCACTCCCTAAATGGACTCCTCAAGACACTTTCCTCAAATAGCTCCCTTTCTGGGAATATGTCTGGTAGCCAGTGTTAAAATAACATGCTTTCTGCCACCTACTCGTTTTGTGACCTGTTACCTGGTACCCAGGACATTGCATAAATATGACATTACAGATTTGAGAAAGCCCAGTACAAAAAAGAATCGTTACATAAGTCTAGAACCGTTCCATCTTTCTGGGTACTCCGCTAATCTAAAGGACCTAGTTGGCCTGACCTTCTAAACACAGGGTGTCGTCCTTGGCTTGGGCCCCAAACTATCCAAATATCCAGAGGTCCCCTCAGTTCCCTGGCTCCCAACTTTATTCAGAGACAGCTGGTCATCCATCCATTAATCACAAGATTTGGAGCCTAGGAGACAGATATTCAATAATCCAAGAAGAACACTTCGGGGAAGAGCCATGCGCATGATACTGTGTCAAAACAGTGGCTCGACCAGGACTCTGCTCGTGGAGAGAGCCATGCCAGGCAGGAGGGAGTGCGAGATAATCCAGGAGAGTGGGCGTGGAGGAGAGAGCTGGAGTGTCACTTCTAAACCTCAGGTACCCACATTGAACCCAGTTGGGGAAAAACAGCACAGAGGCACGAACAGATGCGAGCTCAGAGCTCCAGGTGTCATCTTTGCTGATGGAAAAAGGGAAGAGGAAGGAGGGGACCAATTTCCTGGATCCATGGCCTTAACCATGGTGCCAATTCTGGGTCAAAGACACAACCAAAGCCGGCCGCCTCCCTGAACACCATTTCTTCATTGGACTTTCTCCTTCCACCAGACCTCTCCCACCTTCTCTCTCACCTGCTCCTCACCCCACATTTGCCCTACACACACACACACACACACACACACCCATTCACGAAAGACCATCCCTTTGGCCTCCATGTGAAAGCCAGAAGCCTTCCCATTCCTCTGGGGGGGAGCTGCATTTTCACCCCGAGAGAAGAAAACTGTCTTGGCCAGGGAAGTTCATCCTGCCCCGGGGAACAGGGAGAGGGGTGGGGTGGTGGATGATGTGGCTGTATTTTTGTCGGAAATCTTTCCTCTTTGTTCCCAGAAATCATTCTCTGACTCTGCTGGCTTCCTTTTATTTTTTCTTCAGCACAAAGGGAGCCATTTAGCCAGGGATTATGAGCAATTTGGGAGGTACAATTTCTCCGCCAAGTCACAAAGAAAATACAACTTGTCTGGTGACAACAGGATCAGCAAAGAGCGATGCCTGGCAGCTCCCTGCAAGCTGCAGTGGGGACCCCGGAGGGAAGAGATTCAGGGTCCAGAGAGAAGGCAAAGCATCTGTTGAGCTCCAGCAACCAGTCACAGGACGTTCTCAAACCCACATCCCAGCGGCACCCTCCCCCTGGACATGGGGCTTGTCGATTCACCTCTCTACCCCAAGTCCACCCTCCCTTGCCTCTCTCCTCAATGCTGGCCACTCATTCTGTTTCTTCAGCTGAATTCTCTGCTCCCTGGTCTCTGCTCCCCAATCCACAAACAGCAGAATACCCCAGGGCTCCATCCGGGAGCCTCTCTTCTACATCATTCTCACTCCCAAGCTGAGTGCATCCCCACTGCAAGGGCCACATGCCGGTGACTCTCAATCTGTAACACCGGATAGCTCTCCTTGATTTCAGACTCAGGCCTAAATGTCCGTTCGACACCTTTACCTGGAGGTCTGACAAGCAGCGCAAACGTAACGTGTCTCCACAGAATATTTGGTCTTTTGTCCCAAACCTGCTCCCCTTCTCTTATTCACCTCGGTGGATGGGAAAGCCATTCTTCCAACTGCTCAAACTAAAATCTTAGAGTCGTCCTTGGACTTTTATATAGACCCTTCCCAGAGCCTACTGGTTAGACCTTCTACATCTACCTGGCATGCTTCTTACCTCATCACTGTCATCCTAGTACTAGTCACCATTCTTGACGTCTGGACCATCGCAATACCCTCCCAATCAGTCTCCACATTTCCATTCAGTGTGCTCCTCCAGAGCTGGGAGTCAGACCAGACTATTTCCCTCTTCACACTGTCCAAGGATTTCCAATTTCACTCTCTTCATAAGTTCCCACATGGCTGGTCTCCTGCTGTGCTTCCTGTCTTGTTTTGTCATGCCTGCCATTTCAAATCTCTATCTTATTGTCCAGGACAGGAGTCATTCAAACTACAGCACCCAGGACAACCATCTGTTTGGTAAATAAAGTTCTATCGGAGACAGCCATGTCCATTCATTTCTGCTTTCGTGTGGAAATGGCAGGGTTGAGTAGTATCCAAGAGACCTATGCACCACAAAGCCTAAAATATTTACTATCTGACCATTTATATATTAAAAAAAATAGTGCTGATCCCTGCTCTTAAAATATAAATTCCATGGAAACAGGGGCCTTGTTCATCTTTGATAGCTATTTGTTAAATAATAAACAAAATTAAGTGACTGCGTTTCTAACAAAGGTATCATGACATCCAAATGAGTGTTGTCCTGAAAAAGACAATAATTGTAATAATTAAATTACTGAGAATAGATCCAATTGTGTGTGTGTGTGTGTGTCCATGCACGCACGCGCATGTGTGCACATGCTGCAAATGGCTTCTGCCTCCTAAGAGAGGAATCTGAAAGTGACTCTCAGAGAAGACTATATTTTGGGTTAAAAAAACATTTTTTGGCGATCCCCACCAGTCACTCCTAGGGAAGACCTATGTGCAGTGGAGTTGCCCAAAAATGTTAGAGGTGTGTCTGCTCTACCTTTATACCCCTAGTACCCAAGAATTCCTGAAATCCCCTATAATCCTGTATAATAAAGAGCTACCATGCTAATTAGTCCAAACAGCAGAACAACCTTGTAGAGGAAGCTGGGGCGGCAAGGGCAGAGCCCCTTGCACGAATTTTGTGCACTGGGCCTCTAGACCTATATAATAAAAGGCTAATATGCAAATTGACCAAATAGCAGAACAACTGGTCACTATGATGCACACTGACCACCAGGGGGCAGATGCTCCATGCAGGAGCTGCGCTTGGTGGTCAGTGTGTTCCCACAGGGAGAACGCCACTCCACCAGAAGCCAGGCTCACTGATGGTGAGAGCAGCGGTGGAGGCGGGAGCCTCTTCCCCCTCTGTGGCAGCGCTAAGGATGTCCCACTGACAGCTTAGGCCCACTCCCCTAAGCCATCAGTCAAACATCCCCCAAGAGCTCCTGGATTGCAAAAGGCTGCAGGCTGGGCTAAGGGAACCCCCACCTCCAAGTGCACAATTTTCGTGCACCGGGCCTCTAGTAGATGCTAAATCAATACCACTTCCCAAACAGTCCATGATAGTGACCTTTATCTACTTGAAGGGTGTGTGTTATGGTGAGAGTTAGGACTTTCTCAGAGTTGATTCTGATCTAGAATCAGAATAAACGGGTGGAAGTTCTATAAAGGCAGATTTGGGGCTCAAATCTGTGATGACTTTTAATTATTGTAACTCTCCCACAATGAAGGGGGCAAGAGGGACAGCTGTCATTCGAGGGTCGGGCAGAAGCTTATCTATCACACTGGGACAGCAGACGTGGGGATCCCCTCCCCTCCAGCCTCCCAAGCCCTTTCCGAAGGACCCAGAAATTGGCTTGCTCTGTTTTGAAGAGGACACCACTCCTTTAGCGGCCTCATTTCCTGCGTGTTTATTAAGCAGTATCTCCAGAGTCCGCAGGTCATCAGAACAGGAAACATCTGCCATTTATGAAAAGAGGTATGCATCACATCGTTCGTTTTCTGAACCTGCAGAGGGCTGGAATTCTTGCTCTGGGAATTTGGGGATGAAGGAAAGAGGGATGCTGTCAAAAAACATAAAAATGATAAGCTTCTCATTTTTATGCTCCTAATAATAAAGAGAGGCACTTTCTTCCCTTTTAAAAAAACTTTTCATGTAGTTGCCATGGAGATCTGTGCTGGTGCCTGACTCCTGCTGGGAGACCCCAACTCCCTGCTGTGATCCAGAGTCTTTCCAAGCATGGTCCATACTCCCAGCTTCTCCTCCGGGACCACGGGGCCCTGTCTGACAGCCAGGAGTTGTGTCTTATTTTAGTCCAAATCATAAGAGGGAATTTACACTCTCCTTCTGTTTTTTAATAACTTTTAAAAAATGCAATCTGGCACACTGTAAGCACACATACATACACACAAATATAAGGCAGTGCCAATTACGTAAAATCACCTGAAATCCCGAAGAGCTTAAATGTAGTAATAAGAGTGAACATACTTTCATTTTTAATGATCTCTTCTAATATCTTAAACACACTCTGGGAAATTCCATTGTCGCCTCTGCTATTTATGTGTGTGCACTCACATGTACACTGCTTTTTATACACAACAGATCATAACGTACTTGATCTTTTAAACCTTCTTTTATCACTTGCAATGTCACGCCACGGTCATGGATCTTGAGCCACCAGCATAATTAACATTGACTGTTCACTGAGAGCTAAAAAGGAGGCAACCCATTAACTCAGATAATTCTCATAAGACCCCAGCCAACACATTGTGTTATACCTATGTGGCTGTTGTTCTCTCTGTTCTACAAATGGCCAAACAGATTACATTCAAAGATCCCATCGCTGTAAGTGGTAGAATCAGGGTTCAAACTCAGGCACTGTAGTTCCGCAGCCTGTGCACAATGCCTGAGCAATGCCTCTCCTTTTCAAAGGTAGTGGGGTATTTTGTGGTGTACATGTACCATCATTTATTTCCTCAGGCCCTCTTTGATGGGCATCTCAATGGTTTTCGAACTCTGCCAGGAAGAGCGATGCTCTGGTGCTCGGACATGCCCCTGGTTACCTTCATGAGCTCCTCTCCTTCCTCAGCAGACACTCCCAGCAGCAGGGTCGCTGAGTTAGGGACTCTGCTCTGTCCTTTACAAAGGCTTTCTGACTTTGTAGTGACAATATCAAGTTTATCCCTGGTGATTTTAGTTGCAGTTTTTCATTAGAGTATAACTTAATTCACTAATACATAGAAAAGGAATGCCATTCTTACAACGTTGTTCTTGCTTTTATTTTTAATGACCTATGATTTTCTTCTTTTGAGTGACCAGTCTTCTCCATTGCCTGTTTTTTAAAGTAGGGCACTTCTTTTTTTCCTGTTTAGCATCTCACAGCTCTTTATGTGTGTTCCAGGGCACATGGTCGTGAGCAATAGATTGACTCCTTCAACATTTGCCCTAATCTCCTCCTGTTGCTAAAAACCACACTTGCCAGACTCCCTTGCAGCTAAAATTCCAAATGCGATGTAATTCTACCACTGGGCCATGCTGGCAGGGATTTGAATGAGAAACTGAGTCAGCCCCCGAGGCACGTATGGCGTTCACATTTGCTGCTGTGGAATCACTGGGCTCAGAGGGATTCACGAGCTAATGGTTCTGGCTGTAGCTTCACGTTCTTGGTTCACAGCTGTGATCCTGGGGCCCAATGACCAGCAGAGGAGAAAGCAGCTTCCTCGGAAGCTTCCTAGGTGAACCCCACAGCAGGTGCCCTGGCAGATCAGCTTGGGGATCTCCTCTTCCAGCCCTCCAAAGGGTTTAATTCCTTGTATTAAATGCCTTCCTATTTAAGGAGCCAGAGTGGTCCTGTCATCTGTGACTGGATCCTGAGCACTAAATGCTGAACCATGCAAAACACTTCTTACACATATTTTTCCAAGTTAGCCATTTGACTTTCAACATGGTTTCCACCGTTCCCCTGTCACTTAAAATGTTTATAGTGATGTCTGACAGCTCTTCCTTTTTCCTTGTCTAGAGCATCTTGGTAAAACTTCTTCCAGTGCAAATTGATAAAAGCTGCCTTTACTTTCAATACAATTATTATTTACTACTAGAGGCCCAGTGCACGAATTTGTGCACCAGTGGGTCCTTCAACCTGGCCTGCAGGGATCAGGCCAAAACTGGCTCTGCGACATCCCCCCAGATTGTGAGAGGGTGCAGGCCAGGCCAAGGGATCCAACTAGTGCACAATCAGGACTGGGGAGAAACACGGGAGATTGGCCAGTCAGGGAGGGGCTGCGGGAGGGCACCAGGGTGTGTCTGGCCTGTCTTGCTCAGTCCCAATTGGCTGAACCCCAGCAGCAAGCCAACCTACCAGTCAGAGCATCTGCCTCCTGGTGGTCAGTGCACAACATAGCCAACGGTTGAGTGGCCTTTGCTTTGATTGGTTGAACAGATGACTGGACGACTAGACACTTAGCGGACTAGGCTTTTATTATATAGGATTTGCAATTTGTATGTGTGTATGGGAGTGAGGGAAGAAATAAGACAATTGCCATAACCATGTAGTTTCACTGAGTTTTAAATGCCATCTGCAGATACTTGATTGTGGACTTTATTCCATGCCAGGAGTTGGCAAAGTTTTTCTATAAGGAAACAGACAGGAAATATTTTTTACTTTCCTGGTCCTATGGTCTCTGTGGCAACTGCTCAGTTCTTCTGGTATATCACAAAAGTAACCAAAGATTATGTAAATGGAGGGGCAGGGCTTTAATTGGCCTTAGTTTGCTGACCCCATTCTTTGACCTATACTAGTTAATTACTGGGCCATTACCATGCTCCCTGCTTTGCTACAATTTTAAGTCCTTTCACTTTATACTTCCTTACAGATGTTTTTCTGACCTATCCTTGAATATTTAACCCTCTGGAGGGGCTTTCAAATAATTTTTTTCAAAGTAAGGATTATAATTAAAGTATAACTTAATTCACTAATACATAGAGAAGGAATGTCATCCTTACAAAATTACCTTCCAATCTCCATCTACTCAAGGTTCCCATTAGCAAGAATTTTCTTCCTAGAAGGGCAGGAGAGGCACAGATTCTAATCCCAGCTCTGTCACTCCCCAGCAGTGTGACTTTGGGCAAGTCACTTCTCTGCATTTCTACTTTCTCCCAGATAAAATGGGAATAACAGTGTCTCTTTTGTGGAGTTTGGGGAGGATTAAATGATTTACCTGGAATACAGGAAACATGGTTCAGTTGGTGCTCTAAACTTCTTGTTCCATCTCTCAAATAATAGTGGTTTTTGCTGTGGGAATCTACTGGAAGCTAATTCCAGCAGGTCATAATAAATGCAAGAAGTCCTCAAATGGTTGATGGGCTTCTCTATTCAGCAGGGCTGAAAATACATATTATTGCCTGCTGGAATATCTGAAAGCATCTCTCCAAACCTAAAGATTTGCATATATTATTGCCTGCTACTGGAACAGTTCCTCCAACCTGACAATGCCTACTGTATACCAAGCTTTACCTTTGATATGTATTATCTGCTTTGTCATGGGGCAATTTGTGTTAATAAAAAGCTATGGGTCCAGAGATTCAGAGAACTTGGTTACTGAAGCTAGGTCTCCCTTAGCTCCCCAAAATGCCCTCCAAATTTATACCTCATGTCTAGTGTCTTTATTTATTTACATTCAACCCCTTCTCCAGATTCCTGAACACTTCTAGATACTAAAAAACACCCTGGCAGGAATCCAGCCCATTTCTAACTTGAAAAACCTGGTTCTTGTATTTCGCCATTAAGCATCATGAAAATAACTCATGGAAATTTCCCAAATATAATCTATTATTATTTTATTGTCTTGTTTATCCAGGACATATATTGACTTTTGTAACATGCCTTTGCCATGTTCCCCTCTCTCCTTTACACATCAATATAGAGAATTGCCTTAGCTGACTTCCACTACTGATCCCTCTTTGATTTGGTAAAATGGACCTCACTTGCCCATGGTGCTATCCTTTTCTGCACTGCTAGATGCTATTTACTTATACTTTATGCAGGACTTCCATGTCAATGTTCTTAGGAAAGGTTAGATTGCTTAGCTCATTGTTTTTAAATGCTACCCTCAACCATAATTTTATGCCAATGCTGTTTTTGCTTCATAAAGATAATTCAGAAGCTTTACCTCTTTTTCCTCTGTTCTAGAACATTTTTTCAGTGGCCTAAAAACCATCTGATCCTCAATAATTTAAAATTACCCAACCAAAAACTGTTTGTGCCCAATGTTTTATGATAATTCCTTCAATAACTGGTCATTTTCTTTTCCTTTTTTTTTAAGTTCTTAGTCAGTTTTATTAAAGCCTTTTTTCTCCCTTAGAAAAGCACACAGGTAGCCTAATGTTTCCATTTGTGGGAAGATAATCTGCACTCAGATTTACTGCTTATAGAAAAATCATAACGCTTTTCTAGTTCATACTTGTTTGCTGATTATTATTTTGCTCATTAGGTTTATTCAGAAATGTTAACTAAAAATAAAAAGAATCCATTGCTCTATACACCTCACTCTGCTTCTCATAGAGCCTTCTGCTCCCTCCCCTCACCTACCCCAATGGAACGCACAGCCTCTAACAGCCCTAGAAATGCCATTCAATACAAGCAAAAGCCCCTGTGCTACATGAGCCAGGTCACAGGGAAAGGGGAAAAGGCAAGAAAATCAGTGGTTTTGGGGGCAGGCAGGAACCTTGTAGGCTACATGAATGACTCTCAACCCTGACAACACATCAAACCACTGGAGATGCTTCTATATTAAATGCCAACGCCTGGATGGACCGCTCCCCAAACCAAATAAATTGATCCTTTAGGGTAGAACCTGGACATCAGCATTTAGGTCTACTCAGATGATTCTAATGAGCATCCACAGCTGAGAAAAAGGCTCTAGAAATATGGAGGAATATAAATAAAGATTGAAAGGAATGTGTCCGAATGACCTCTAGCCCAGATCAGTCCCTCAGGTCAGCGTTAGGGGTTCTGTCTCCAACAAAATGGCTCTGAACTCTCTGTAAGAGTATGAGAAACAGCCGAAACTGGTTTGGCTCAGTGGACAGAGCGTCTGCTTGCGAACTGAAAGGTCCCGGGTTCGATTCCAGTCAAGGGCATGTACCTTGGTTGCAGGCACATCCCCAGTGGAGGGTGTGCAAGAGGCAGCTGATCGATGTCTCTCTCTCATTGATGTTTTTAATTTTCTCTATCCCTCTCCCTTCCTCTCTGTAAGAAATCAATAAAATGTATATTTTTAAAAAGAGAGAGTATGAGAAATAGGATCATATCTTATCACTAAACATAGACTTCAGGCATTAGAAATGCCTCCAGCAATAAATATATATATATATATATATATACATACATATATATATATATATATATATATATATGTATATATATATATGTGTGTGTGTGTGTGTGTGTGTGTGTGTGTGTGTGTGTGTATACAAAAATATATAAATTAAATTCTCTCTTCTGGAGGTGGAAAAGCAGGGCCTGAGGCATAGAAACCAGAGTCCGTTCCTATAGCTCAGTGCTCTCCTCCGCTCCTGCATAAATTCACTCCTTCCTCTGAAAAAGATTTAGCCTCATGGAAACAAATCCTGGAGTAAGATTCCAATGTCTCTCATTCATGCTCTTGATGCCATAACACCATTTATGGCTCAGAAGAAAGTCTCCGGTCATCTCAAACAGGATAGGGTCGCCTGGCTGGCGTGGCTCAGTGGCTGAGGGTCAACCTCTGAACCAGGAGATCACGGTTTGATTCCCTGTCAGGGCACATGCCGGGGTAGTGGGCTTGATCCCCAGTGGAAAGCATGCAGGAGGCAACCAATTGATGTATCTTGCTCATCATGGATGTTTCTATCTCTTTCCCTCTCTGAAATCAATAAACATGATTTTTTTTTAAAGATAGAGTAGAAACTTTATGAAATAACTACTCTCCACTCAACCTCACCCCACTCTCCACAAAACCCAGTTATCTTTGGCCAACCCAACAAACAGATCAGTCGTTCCTATCTTATTCTCCAATTTTTGTAAAGCTAAGCGACTTATCTTTTGTGCTGGATAACATGTCAGCTCGTCAGACCTTTACAATTCACCATATTGAACCTAAGGGTAGTCTTTTACATTCCATGTGCTAATCAACAGTAACCCCCAAAGCTTCCCTAGTAATTCAGGACGGAGTCAGACAGACTGATCCATGAGCCAACACTCATTGTGTCTGTATCCTTGGGCACATTTTTGAGGTTCGGTTTCAAGTATTACCTACCTCATGGGGCTGTTATGCGGATGGAATGAGATAACACATGAAAAGCGCTTAACGCAGTGTCTGCCACCTCGTAAACACTACATCCATTCACCCAACAGCCGTTTCTCTGTTGTGTTATATGTTATGCATCAAGGACCACGCAATGCATGATGGACCCAGTGGGGCGTCATCAGCCTTGATCCCGGCTTCCAAACTAATCCTCCGTAGAGGCGGGCTGTAATTTCAAGATGCTAGAAATGGGGAAGGATTGTTTTGCTGCATAAGAAGAAACAGTGTGAGTGGCACAGTAAGAGTTTGGGCTCACTGATCGCCAAAGGCAGCGGCCTTCACAGTTAGGGAAACCAGAGCACTCAGAGCTAGGTGACTTTCTGACTTCCATGAGACTTGAGATGGCAGAGAGGGGTGTGTGTGGACACAGGCTGGGATGCTGGCTCCCTGCTCCCCAGAAGCCCTCCCCATGCCTTTAACGTCTACTGAAGTCACCCCACTTCTGAGAGTTTCAGGCTCCTCCTCTGCCAGACAAAGTCTGACCCCTCTGGCTCTGACATGTAACAGTCATGTTCAGCGTGTGCGGTTTTTTTGTTTTGTTTTGTTTTGTTTTATATATATATATATATATATATATATATATATATATATATATATATATATATATATATATATATATATTATTGATTTTCCACAGAGAGGAAGGGAGAGGGACAGAAAGCCAGAAACATGGATGAGAGAGAGACATCAATCAGCCGCCTCCTGCACACTCCACACTGGAGATGTACCCACAAGCAAGGTACATGCCCCCGACCGGAATAGAACCTGGGACCCCTCAGTCCGAATGCCGACGCTCCATCCACTGAGCCAAACCGGTCTCAGCCAGCATGTGGGTTTTTTATTGCTTTTTCCCCCTCCCCCTAAAAATCCATGAGGATCGGGTCTACCAGCTTGAATAAGGCAGTACGAGAAGTAACTAAGCAACATGCCTTGCCACAGATTGAGATGTTAGTGCAGATCACTGGCTCCAACCTGCACAGTCAGTCCCCTTTGCCCTAATAACGTAGCCTCGGTTTTATGTGAAGTATCAGGGAGCCCAGCTAAAAGACTGTAGTTCCCAGCTTCTCCAGTGACTCTGGTCAGAATTTTACTAAACTCCAGTTAATGACACATACGTTGGTCTTTCTAGCTTATCTTCTTAAGTGGGAAGGAAGGGTCAGGCCCTTTTCCCCCTCGTGAACAGCAAATTAAAGGGGAAAAAAAGAACTATTGGGAAGTAAAATGCTACTGAACCATGCAAAAGAGGGATTTTCAAAAATCAGTTGTCTAAACAAACTTTTGACTTCAGCATCACCGTGACCCAGCAAGCCATGGACAGTCCCTTTAGAGGATTAAATTAATGTCCCTGTATCATTTACACTCCTAGGGGGCAAGTCATTCCACACAGACTAATTGTAGGTTTTTCACTCAACAGCCACTCACCAATGTTTATGGTCACTGAAGACTTCCCATGCACTCGTCTATGCTCTCTGAAAAACAGCTCAGAATCCCCCTGCTGTAAGTTACATTTTTATTGGAAAATGTAATGCGATGCCCCAAACAGAAGAGTTTATCTACTTTCACTCGGATAAGGCATCTATATTAGACAGGGTTCTCCGGAGAAGCAGGACCACCAGGATGTGTACACACAGAGAGAGATTTATTTCAAGGAGTTGGCTCGCGCAATGGCGGAGGCTTAGCAAGTTCAGATCTGGGGGGCAGGCCGGCAGCTGGAGACCCGTTTTAAGTCCAAAGTCAACCCGCTGGCAGACTCCCCCTTCTCCCAGGAATGTCTGTTTTGCGGTTTTGGGTGTTTTTGTTTTTATTTTTTATTTTTGTAATCATTTAATTGATAGGATGAGAACCAGCCACATTATAAAGGGTAATCTGCTTTACTCAAAGTCTATTGATTTAAATGTTAACCTCTTAAAACAAACAAGCAAACAAACAGCCTTCAGGGAAACTTCTAGAATAATGTTTAACCAAATACAGTGGTACCTCGAGATACGAGTGCCCTAACATACAAGATTTTTGAGATACGAGCCATCGAGCGAGCGATTTTTGCTTTTAAATACGAGCAACATTTGAGATACGAGTAATCGCGCGGATCGGCCGGCTGCACACGACCCACCAGTTTACCTCCACTTGAACATCTCATAGTTTTCCACACCTCAAGGTTACGGAACAAATTAAACTCATATCTCGAGGTACCACTGCAGTTGGGTAACATGGCCTAGTCATGCTAACACATCACAGTGTCTTAGTTCTATGTGCAAACCTTAATTACTTGCAAAAAGAACCAGAGTCTGCGGGAATCGGTCATAGCGGATGTGTGGGAAGAGAGCTCTGGAGGTTCGCGCTGGCCTGAGAAACCGAACTTGAACCCACCCAGCCCTGCAAAATATTCTCCAGTTGTTTGGGATTGTTACCTGTTACACTCAGGGATGAGCCAAGTACACATCTAGTCTCCACAGCAATTGGAACGAGGCAAGAGGGTAGAGATACCCGGATCCTCCCAGGTGTAAACAGCCTGACCCTATATTCACACGGCATCTTGAGCAACTGAGGAGCCCTAGGAACCTCCAGGGCGAGAAACTGCAGGCCCACCTGGAGAGGATCCCCCGGGGTCCCTGCCACTGCAGAGCCACCCTCAGCACCCAGGAAAGTTCTGGTTCCACGTGCTTACAGGAAATTGTATCCAGCTGAGTGAGTCTGACAGCCTGTTTGTTCCCAAACACAGGGGTGAATCCATCGCAGCAAAACTCACAGATCCAAAGTCCAGGTCCTTGCCAAAGCACCCAGTACCCTTTCCATATAAAATACCATATTTTCTAGCATATAAAACGACTTTTTAACCCAGGAAAATCATCTCAAAAGTCGAGGGTTGTCTTATACACCAGGTGTCATCTTATAGGGCGAGTATATCCCAAACTCTATATTTTAACTGGAAAAGTTGGGTGTCATCTTATACGCCCAGTCTTCTTATACGCCGGAAAATATGGGTATTCCACATGGGCTTTAAAACACTCCCCACATTTTGTTAAATACATACCACACAACTGAAAAACATTAATCAGGGCAATCTGTTGAACAGATGCAGAAAGCAGTAAACTGTGTTTGTTTTTTTTCAGTGTGATCCTCAGATCACTTAATTCTATAGTGTTTCCTGCTCCCCAGGAGTGTAAAGGCTATGAATGTCCTCTTGGAACAAAACCACTTCAATGTCTTGCTCAACAGTCCCCCAAATTCCCTCAAAGTATTCACATTTTTCTTAGTTGAGTAATAATTACCAATTCTATGGAACATCAAGTTCAATTTCATTGGAGAAGGAAGGAGAGGAGGAAGAAGAAAGAAAAAGTTGGAAAAGGAAGGGGGAGAGGAGAAGGAAAGGAGGAGGGAAAGAGGAGGAGATGGGGGAGCAATGAGGAGAAGGAGATGGAGAAAGATGAGATGAAAGGAGAGGAAGAAAGGAGGAAAAGAAGGAGCTAGAGCAGTGGTTCTCAACCTTCCTAATGCCACGACCCTTTAAGACAGCTCCTCATGTGGTGGTGACCCCCAACCACAAAATTATTTTCGTTGCTACTTCATAACTGTAATTTGGCTACTGTTATGAACTGTAATGTAAATATCTGATATGCAGGATGTATTTTCGTTGTTACAAATTGAAGGTAGTTAAAGCATAGTGATTAATCACAAAAACAATACGTAATTATATATTGTGAAATATTTATTTCTAATTACAAATAAATGAAATTTTGTCTTGAACCGTGGTGTAGCATGGGCAACAGTCTTCATATGACAACAGTAAACTACATTGCTACATTTTGCTACATGGAGGAGCGGTGTGTTGGTTCCTAAGACCATGGGAAATAGGTGTTTTCTGATGGTCTTAGGCGACCCCTGTGAAAGGGTCGTTCAACCCCCAAAGGGGTCACGACCCACAGGTTGAGAACCACTGAGCTAGAGGAATAGGAGGAGAATGCATTTTAGAACAACTTCAACTTATCCATGAGCTTTAATTAAGCAAAAAAAAAAAAACCTATGTTCAGAATATAATGAAATTATAATGTTCTGACATACAAGGAAAACCAGGCTTTCTTTCAAGTGAAAGTAACATATTTATGAGACAAAAGGAAAATGTTAGGAAGAATCCAAAAACTATAGAACACTGGTTTCTAAATCTTACCTCCTGATTCTAGTCTAGCTTACCCCCATGTTTTGATAACATGATACTCTAAAATATTACTAGCAGTGCTGTATGATAGCAGTCCTTTGTAAGCAGGTCACATATAATGGAAGAATGGAATCTAGGCGTGTCTATATTACTTAAGATGAAGTAAAATACCATATGCAGAGTGATTGCACTTGATGAAGCCGTATTTCGCTGGAGTTAAAATGTACAAGGCATCATATGATCACGTTCGGTATGGGAAACAAGGGCAGGGGGCAAACCACACTGACTTAGAAAGCAATTACTCTTCACTAAGCAAGATTTGAATGAAATAAAGAAACACGGAGTTAGAAGTCATGGAATTTCAAAGTGTGAGCTAGGAGGCACCTCGGGGCCCAGCCTGGCTACTTGGCTTTACAGAAGCAGCAGCTTCAGTGCAGAGGGCTCCAGGGATTCAGCCAAAGTCAGACAGATAAGCAGCAGAGGGAGCATTCAACCCAGACATGAGGACTCAAGTGCAATACCTGTGCCAGGGGCCCCTCCAGATGTTAATTTTCGGTGTGTGCTGCAGCCTGAACGTCTGTGTCCCTCCAAATTCTCCTGCGGAAATCCTAATGCTCAATGTAATGTGTTAGGATGTGGGACCTGAGGAAGGGTGGGGCCCTCATGAATGGGATTCGTGCCTTTTTAAAAGAGGCTCCCGAAAGCTTCCTAACATCTTCCACCAGGTGAGGACACAGCAAGGAGTCCCTGCTGTGTATAAGCTGGCCAGGCTGTGGTATTGTGTGACAGCAAAGACAATGTGTGAAGTAACCCTGGCAATTTACAGTGTTTTTCATCTAGAGCAGTGGTCGGCAAACTGCCACATACCGTTCACGGGCCGTGGTTTGCCGCTCTATTGAATAATGAGTTTGCCGACCACTGGGATAGGGGCTTAACCACAAGGAACAACAACAGCCTGTAATTATTGGAATCGAAAGTCTAGGTCAGTGGTCGGCAAACTCATTAGTCAACAGAGCGGCAAACCACGGCTCATGAGCTGCATGTGACTAGAAGCTTGGTTTGGACCGCTTCAATAAGAACAATTCGTGGTTACCCGTAGCCATATACCTCTAAAGCTAACATCACACTTAATGGTAAAAGACATTTTGACCCTGAGATCAGGAGGGTGAGGACTCAGCTCTAATCACTTCATCCCTATATTGTACTAGAAGTGCCAATTAGTGCAATAAAGCAGCAGCAGAAATAAAGCAGGCATGTAGGAAAGGAAAAGTGAAACTATCCATATGCCGAGACCGGTTTGGCTCAGTGGATAGAGCATCGGCCTGTGGACTGAAAGGTCCCAAGTTCGATTCCAGTCAAGGGCACGTACATTGGTTGCGGGCAGATCCCCAGTGGGGGGCGTGCAGGAGGCGGCTGATAGATATCTCTCTCTCATCGATGTTTCTGACTTTCTATCCCTCTCCTTTCCTCTCTGTGAAAAAATCAATAAAATATATAAAAAATAAATTAAAAATGATAAAACTATCCGAATACACAGAGGACATTATTTGGTATGTAGAAATCTTAAAAGAATTTATCCTCCCAAAGGGCTAGTTACACTAATAAGTGAATTTAGAAAGGCAGTAGGATTGGGGGTTAACATAAGGAAAGCAAATATATTTTGATTTATGAACAAATAATTGAAAGTGAAATTAAAAATACCATTTACAATAGCATTAAACTGTATACTAGAAGCTACATAAATTGCTGAAAGTATGGAATGCCGAAAATTGTGGAAATGTAATAAGCTCATAGATTGAAGGGTCAATATTATTAAGGTAACCGCTCTCCTTAAAATGATCTGTAATTTCATTGTAATCCATTCAAAATTCCAGAAAGCTCTTTGCAGAAACATAGGAGTCTAAGATTTATATGAAAATGTGAAAGGTCCTAGGTTAGCCAAAACAATTGTGAAGAACAGAGTTGGAGAATTTAAACTAACTCTAGAACTACAGTAATGGGGCAGTGTGGTGTTTGCCTAAGGATATACAGATCAACAGAACAGAATAGGGCGTTTATTTCTGGATATCCACATTTACAGTCAATGGACGTTTTAAAAAATATATATTTTATTGATTTTTACAGAGAGGAAGGGCAAGGGATAGAGAGTTAGAAACATCGTTGAGAGAGAAACATCAATCAGCTGCCTACAACCTAAGTACATGCCCTTGCCAGGAATCAAACCTGGGACCCGTCAGTCCACAGGCCAATGCTCTATCCACTGAGCCAAACCAGTTAGGGCAGTCAATGGACTTTTGACAAAGGGTGATCTTTTCAATAAATGGTGCCAGAAAAACTGAATATTCATAAAGGAAAAAATGAACTTCAAACTTCTCATTATATATAAAATTAAAGGAAAATGGGTCACAGACCTGAATGTAAAAGCTAAAAAATATAGCACTTTTGAAGAAATAAAAAAAAAAAATCCCTGTAAACTTAGGATATACAAAGATTTCTTAGCACACACACACACACACACACACACACACACACACACAAAACACACACCTACCATAAAAGCAAAAAGTGCTAAATTGAACTTCTAAATTAAAATTTTGCATTCTTCAAAAGATATGGACTTAAAAAAACAATTCATAAAATATATACCTGACATATTTTTTTAAAAGAAAAGAAACTTGCATCTAGAATATATAAAGAGCTCTTATGACTCAAACTAGAGGCCCGGTGCGTGAGGTTTATGCACAGATAGGGTGACTGGGCCTGGCTGGCAATCAGGGCTGATAAGGGCCTTCTGGCTCTGGGGCCTCCCTTCCCCAGCTACCCACTGCTGGCCAGAGCCTTCCTTCATTCTGTGCCGCCCCCTGGTGGTCAGCACACATCATACCAAGCGATCGGTTTCCCGGTCAAACTCCTGCAAGGACAATTTGCATATTAGGCTTTTATATACATAGACTAGAGGCCTGGTGCACGGGAGGTGGTGGTCCCTCAGCCTGGCCTGCATCCTCTCTAATCCGGGACCCCTCAGGGGATGTCTGACTACCTCTCGAAATTTGAGACTATTGGCTCCTAACCGCTCACCTGCCTGCCTGTCTGATTGCCCCTAACTTCTCTCCTACCAGCCTGATTGTCCCTAACCTCCCCTGCCTCACCATGTACCCGGGAACCAGGATTCCCTCCCTCTGGCCAGATGCAGGCACCCAGGATCCAGGCCAGCTTTGCCTGGATCAGCCGCAGCCACAGAGGATCGTGGGTGTGGGGGGCTTTACCCAGGCTGCAGTCACAGGCATCCAGGACCACGGGGTGGGCAGCTTGTCCCTCTTCTGGGCCACAGGCACAGGTGCTGGCACCCGGGACCATGGGGCACGTAGCTTGCCCTTCTCCTGGGCTGCAGTCTGGCTGGTCCCCATTCCTCTCTTGCAAGCTCATTTGTGCCTGGCTGGTCTCCATCCCCTTCTCTCCAGTGTTGAGTGTCTGAGCCATTATGGCGTGATGGTGTGAGGGTGTGATGCCCATTTGCATATTAGCCCTTTATTATATAGGATAAGACATACAACCCATTTTTTTTAAATGAGCAAAAGATTTGAATTGAGATTTCACAAAATAAAACATATGAATGTCAAATAAGCCCTTGAAAAGATGCTCAACATCTAATGTACCTACTACACACCCAAAAGAGAGGGTTAAAATTTATAAAGAACAACAACATGAAGCACTGACAAGAGTGTAGAGCAACTGAACCTCTCAAACATTGCACTTGGGAGTGTGAAATTATACCATCATTTTGGAAAACAACTTGCCAGTTTGTTATGAAGTTAAAAATACACTTCCCAAAAGATCCAGCAATTTCACTCCTTGCTAGTTACCTGGAAGAAATGAAAACACAAGTCCCATGAAGACTTGTCCACGAATGTTCATAACAGCTTCATCTGTCATACCAAACACGGGGAGGGCAATCTGTGGTCTAGCCATACAATGGCATTCTCTTTCAAGTAAGGAGCAAACCACTGATATACACAGCAACATAATCAAATCTCACAGCATTATGCTGAAGGATAGTACACAGCCTCTGGTGCCACTTCTCACGTGTTTGGGGACAAAGTAAATGTATCAGTAGTGGCAGAGGTCAGATCAGTGAGTTCCTGAGATGGGCATGAGAGGTAATACTGCACAGGTGTACAACAGAGCTTTCTGGAGTGAGGGAAATGTCTGATATTTTGTTTGGGGTGTTGATTACATGAATGTATCCTTTAATCAAGACTCACTGAACTGTATACCTAAAATAATAACATTTTATTGTATGTAAGTTATACTTCAGTAAAGTTCATTTTTCAAAAATAGGTAGGGACTGAACTGGAAATCACTTAAACATTACTTAAATTTTAATTTTTCCTCTGTAATCTGATTTATCCTAATATTTTGTTTCTTGAGTTTAATAGTAATACAAAATTTCATGTCAGTATAGCCTATATGAAATGATTATAAATTTCAAAATTGAAGAATCGGTTCATTGAAGCTTCCAAAGAATTCCAGAATTTACTTTATCCACACGAATGACTGAGTTGTTTCTAGGACATACACTAATTCTTAAATATAAATTATACTGCATGACAAATATGCTCATCCATATTTAAATATAAATGCATTGGTAGTTTAATGACATAAATGCATCTAACCACACAAAATAATTCTATGCATTAGCAACTAGCTAAGTGTCCCTCTTCCTCTGCATACAAGCAGGTAAAAAAAAATAATTCGTTGACTCTTTTAATATCTTCCCAGTGACACATGAGAGGACAGATCAGGAAAAACACATGAAATAACTCAAGAAAATTTCCTTCAATTTCATCTTTAGACCCACGTACAGCATTGGCTGTAGAGTATTTTCCTCCTCCTTCCAGCCCAGCTGGGGAAAGGTTATAACGGAGAGTTATAAGGTCATACAACTAAAAGTGGATCTGAAAGAATTCTTTAAAATGCAGATAACCCAATTAATCTATTATTTATGATTGCAGAAGTGGCTTTAGAGGTAGTTTATTAGTGAGACAATTTTCAAAGCATTCCATTCACCCTATCTATAATTTAAAACCATCATCATAAAAAAAAAGGCAAATAAAAAGTACTTTTTAGAAAAACACAGGGAAGTGGTCTTCAAAAAGCAGCATTTCTAGTGTTCTTTAGTTTAAGACAAAGACATCAGCTCACTTAGACACACGTCAGCATGAATAAATACATTTCTGTGATAATCAAGGTATTGTCACCTGCATGATCACTTCCAAATACGATGACGAGGGCGGTCTCCGCATTGACACCAAGTGTCAAGGTCTGGACCACCCAAAGCCCGCCTAAGGCTGGAACCGATGTACCGTTTGAAGGGTAGGGTACACACCAGGTGATGTTAAAGATTCACCTGTTTTCCCCCTTGGAACCGGTTCCAAAAAAATCTTCCACATGATCAAATAAAAACATGTTTCTTCCTCATTTACTCTTCATTATGTTTAGCCTCCAAAGGCTATATCAATCTATTAAAAAAGAAGAAGAAGAAGAATTGGCTGGGAACCAAACCAAAAAGAGAGAAAAAAAAATCCAGAGTGTTCTAAGGTGCTCTGTGAATATCAGGGCGTGGCATCCACATGAAAGTTGTCAAACTGTGCAAAATCAAAGGAGTGCGTTCCAATCGCGGCCCAGCCATTCTTGGGGAAATTCACCGGGACCTCTGACCACAGAAGCTTGCCATTCAATGTGCCGGAGGAGAGATGACCCTGGAGGCAAGAGAGGCGACGGTTGAAGACATGAAAATGACTGTCCATAGTCCGTTCCTTAATGACCTTGGCCCACCCACTCAGCGGTGCAAACACCCCCCTCACTTAAGACTTAACTGCAGGAAAACGATTCTTTGGGTTGGGACAAAAATTTAAAATGTAGAAACAATATTCTCTGAGGAAATTCTTATCTACCTGTGTACATAGTTTCCAAGACTCAAGGAATATCACAATATTTCCTTGGACTCCACCAACATGTTGTCAAACCCACAGAAATGTGAAACTTTATTATAAAATTTTAGACAAGAGCCCACTAAAATAAAATAAAAAGAAACACATTTGTTTTTTACAAGTGGTTGTAGGTGCATGGGAGTGTGGGCATACATGACTGATGGGACCAAAATGTCCATATATGTAAGTCCTTTCTGTCCCAGGGTACAGAATATAACTTCGAAGTCATATGAAGAGCCCACCCTTCGTTATAAAACTAGCCGCCATCAGTGATGATTGCCAGGGGCAGTAAGAAGGGAAATACAGTGGTACCTCGAGATACGAGTGCCCTAACATACGAGATTTTTGAGATACGAGCCATCGAGCGAGCAATTTTTGCTTTGAAATACGAGCAACATTTGAGATAGGAGTAAAATCGTGCAGATCGGCCGGCTGCACACGACCCACCAGTTTACTATGACTCGAGCGTCTCATAGTTTCCCACACCTCAAGGTTACGGAACGAATTAAACTCGTATCTCGAGGTACCACTGTACCATAGAAATGACGTACTGGTCACTGAAAGAGAAAGATAAAGTAACATCCTCTTGGAGCAGCTGCCAAGCCTACTTAGCTAAGGGCCTGGCACACAGTGAGCAATGCTAGCCGGCGCTCATTATCATTATTACAGTACGTTTATGAGCATATATTCACAGCGTGCAATTACAGCCAAACATTTCCAACTAGCTAATTTCAAAGAATAAAGAGCTGAAGATCCAAAGCACGAGGCCAAGAACTAAAATTAAATCTGTTTTTAAGTCTATAATGCAATAGACTTCAGTTTAGCTTTTTCATTTTACAGATGGAGACACTCATACTGAAGATTAAAACCCAAGTCAAGATTTACCAGCAGAGCGAGGCACTGAATCCTAGCTGTCCACACGCATCCCTGTTACAACACACATGCACAGCCACCTCAGCTCTAGAAGTCTCATTAAACGACTCCTGCCACTTAGGGAATGAATATTAACACAGACCCAAGGGACTCACATACACAAATCATATTAAGTACAACACTTATCTAACAGTACCTCCTCTCCTCGCCGCCCCTCTACCCAGGAATCAGCCAACTGGACGAGCTGCTCCTCACACAGGCCATTCCCAGCGGCACCCTCAGATCAAATATTGCCCCCCCCCCCCCCCCCGCCAAGAGGTCTCGCCTGACCTCTCTATTGAGAAAATCCCATCAGGTAAGCTATTCTATCTCGTTATTCCATTTTGTTATATTCATAATTTTATTTATTGATTTATCTACAAGTTCACGGCCTTAAGAACAAGAGTCAGCCAACGATGGCCCACAGGCTAGCCACCTGATTTTATAAATAAAACGAGAGGCCTGGTGCATGAGATTCATGCACTCGGTGGGGGCGGAACCTCAGCCTGGCTTGTGCCCTCTCACAGGGGATGAGAGGAGTCCTCAGGGGATGTCTGACTGCCGTGGAGGCAGGACAGGCTCCCACCACCGCCGCTGCACTTGCCAGCTGTGAGCCTGGCTCTGGCTGAGTGATGCTCCCCCTGTGAGAGCGCACTGACCACCAGGGTGCAGCTCCTGCATTGAGCAACTGCCCCCTGGTGGTCAGTGTGCATCATAGCGACCAGTCATTCCACCATTCAGCCAATTTGCATATTAACCTTTTATTATCTATATATATAAAAGGCTAATATGAAAAGTGTTCCCTTGGGAGTTCAACCAGAAGTTCCATCACTCGCTAGGGACCCTGCTCATGCACGAATTTCATGCACTGGGCCTCTAGTATAGGATAATAGACAAAAAGAACAATATAAGGAGCAGAGAAATGTTCAGAAACAAGCGTATGAGCATGTGATGATGTATTACATAAAAAAATGCAGCCTTCAAATCATAGGCAAAAGGATAGTCTATTTAATAAATGATGTTAGCGATCCATTTGCTTAAAAAGATGATATCGGGCTCTTCATCTTATACCACAGGTAAATTCCAAATGGATTAAAGACTTAAACGTAAACCGCATCCCAAACTTTATTTAGGATGGGCACGGGGAGATCCTAACCTAAAGAAAAGGGACACCTTTCTTAAACAAACTATAAAACAAAGAAAGGAAAAGGGAAATATTTGATAATACCAAAATTTTAAATTACTAGTCATGAAACACACCATAATCAAAATTAAAATACAAATCATGAGAACAAGAAAACAGGAGAAAAATATCTGTAGCACATATAACAGACAATGGGTTACTATCCAGAATATATATTAAACTCATGTAGGCCCATCAGAAAAAGACAACATAGTAAGAAAATCAGGAAAGTATTCAATGGATAACTTCAGAGAAAAAAAAATACAAATGACCAATAAATATAAAATGTACAACTTCCCTAATTATCAATGAAATATAAATCATACCTATTAGTTTGAAAAAATCTTTAAAACTTGATAATATCAAATATTATTATAAATGCTATAAAATTGATACAGCTTGGCTAGCAAGAGGGTAGTATCTGTTAAAATTTAAAATGCAATTCCACCTCTAAATATCTGCCTAAACAAATAACAGAACATGTGTACCCCAAGAGGCACATAAAAGATTTCTCCCCCTCTCTGTAAAAAGGCATCCTTTACTGCCTCAGTTCCCCATACAAGGAAAGAACTGGGAACAAGGTTATGCCAATCAAATATGTATAGTTAAATAAACTATGGTGGACCATGCATATTGATATTTCCTGAAAATTTAGCATTGTAATTTTGTTGATTGGGTAACGGCAGAGAACAAGTTCAAAAAGTTCTCTGAATTCCATTTTTAATCTCTCTTATAATATGAACAAAGTTATGCCAGGACTATCTTGGCAGAGAAAAGTATATTTATACAGAAGAATTTCTCCATAGAGCAACCCTTAGAAATATTTCAGTCAACAATTCATGATCAACCAGTGATTCTGACAAATATTCTTAGAGGCCCGTGGTACTGCAATGAACCTGGCATCTTCTCTGTCAAATATATTCATGGAAACCAACTTCGAAAATATTGTGCTTACAGTCAAAAATCAAATTATATTCAACCATCAAAAATAAAGTTATGGGATTTTGCTTAAACCTATAAGCTCCAATTATAATCTTCATTCAAGCAAACTTGAAAAACCAGTTCAATTCTTGGGGTGATAAAGTCAACAGCTAATGGCTCTCCTGTGGGTTTACTCTGACACATTCGATAATTCCGGGGAGTGGTGGTTTGCTGGTATCATGCCAGATTTTCTGCCTGTTTTCATTATTTATCCCCACCTCCTCCCCCTCCCCCATCTATTCACAGAAAATGCTAGAAAGGGACAAGAGAAGAACATCTTACCTCCAGGCATGCTGGTCAGCAGTACTTACCTTAATAGTTAAAGTGAGTGTATACCATTCTTGTGCTGTAACCTCAACCTGCCCTACAGCATGTATGACCCATCCAGCTGCAACACAAAAAGGTTATCTAAATCACAGAATCACATAACTCAGTGGGGGCTCAAAGGTGGCGTTTGTATGTAATAAAATTGACCTTAATAAACATCTACATTTTCAGATCTGCAAATGACTTAAAACATCTTTCATTCGCGCATGCATTCAACAAGCACATATTGAGATCCTACTCTGGACCACATACTATCTGCGAAATCACCAGAGAACCAGAGAAATAAACTCACAAACCAACTATCATATAACACATTAGCTTCTATAGTTCCAGGGTATACTTTTACCTGATTGGACAAAATATGAAAGACAGGAGGAGGATTAAAAGACTACCATTAAGATTTCTAGCTGATGTGACTGATTACATGGTAACAGCATTCACTGAGAATCAGAGAGAGAAAATAATGAGTAAATTTGGGCTGTTGTTACTATGTTTGAGTGCCTGAAAAGACACCCAGGATGAGACCAAGGGCGTAGTTTAAAACTCAGAGCAGTAGGGACTAAAGACACAGATTTAAATTCTTAGTTCCTATCCTGCCACTAACTCATTCTGAGACCTGTGGCAAAACAACCTCTCTGGCTCTTGGATTGGAAAATGTGAGGTACCTTCTAGATCAGTCACACTATGCTTATAAAATTTCTACTCTCATGTCCTTATTACCCACTTCCTGTTTTATTTTTATTTTACTTATGGAGCCCATAGGAAGAGGTGGAGAGCAGCAAACCATAGAATTTTTTATTAATGCAAGAGGAAAAGCAGGAGACTAAGAACCAAGCAGAGCTACCACCACAAGGTCTAGTTTCAATAGAGCAGTGTGTATCCAAAATCAAAGGGAACTGGAATGGAGTTCAACTTGAACCTGGTCTAAGCACCTATCCTATCTAATAAAAGGGCAATATGCAAATTAACCGTCACTCCATCACAAAGATGGCAGCACCCATAGCCACAAGATGGTGGTGCCCAGTCCTCTCAGCCCCACTGGAGTCCCCCAGTTGCCACGGTGATGAGGCAAGGGTTCCATGCCCAGCCACAGAGAGCCTTTGGGCAGCGGGTGAGGAGTGACCAGGCCCCGCAAAGAGCTACTGCCACACAGGGCTACTAATTCTGGATGAAACAATATTCTACATAAAACAAGGGCTGCTAAGATGAATGAGAAAAGCCACACTCTTTTCAATTCATTAACTAGATTAGGAAATAGAATTTATTCTATTTTAAGCATACCAATCCCTCTTCTTGTATTTCCAGAAGCACAGTGGCCACCTCCTGGCTTTTACTTACATTTGCTGAGCACTCTCTAACCTCACCCCCAACTACACAAATCCCACCCTTACTGCCAGCTCAGCTCTGTAATATACAAGAAAGCTTCGTACAAGTTGCCTCTCTCTCATGCTATAGAATAAGACACTTACCCAGATCGCCTGTAACTCTGTAGGTTCCGTTTGCGAAAATCCAGAAGAAAATCCCTCTGGCACTTCTAATCAAGATGCCACCTTTGTTCACTCTTCCGGCAATGAACACGCCTCCCTTCCTCGGGGTCTCTATGTAGACATCACACGTGATGGTCATGTTGGACCTGCAGAATGAAACTGCTGGTGAGTCTTTCCATTACGCCATGCCGAACACAGCAGGATGATGCGTCACTGCACAGCCACGTGCTTCCAAACTGAGCTGAGTACGTGATCTGCTATGGCCGTGCGTGTAGCAAGAACGGGAGAGTCTTCATTGATGCTGGCTTCAAGTTTTACAAGACTAAAGTCAACTCATTTCGTTGCCTCTTTTAATTAATTACTGGAAAATAAGATTTACTGGTTTTAAGTTTCTTAAGATTAATTTCTTCTATTAACAATGTCTCATCCATCCTAAGAATAAGTAACATTAAAAGAAGCCAGTTTTCTAGGAATTCATAAAAGGCAATCTCCCAACAATTGTGAACAAAAAGGTTTATTACATTCCCATCAGCAATGATAAGCATGAAAGCAATGGCAGGGGCTTCTGGGAAAACATTAATGACTTGAGGGATGAGTTTTACACTTAACACTAATAAGACCTAAGAACTCCAGACAAAAGATCTAAGTGATTTCTCTGCAAAGACACAGCCAACTCTATGTGGACTGTACAGTTGGGGTTTTCCACCTGAGCGGCCCTGAGACCAGCAGGAGGGCCGGTTAACCTGAGCAGGTGGAGGGTGGGCCCTTGAACCCGCTGTCTAACGGATTCCCAGGTAACGCTGATGCTGCTGGTCCGGGGATTCCAGCTCGAGAACCCTTTTCTCCCACGGAGCATCTCTGTTTACGCAGAGGCAGGGACACTCTGACTCGGAGATGACTGATGGACAGTAGATTCAGCCAACCAGGAGCCATCAGGGATAGGACTTGACTCTCTTCCAGGCTTGCTTTTCTAAGTGCTACTTTATGCAGTGACCAAGCCACCTCAAACCAACATGATCTCTGAAAACAATTCACCTTGCACTCAAATATAACTGCCAACACGAAAGAAAGCCTGACCACAGCCAAGTAATAAAGCAAGCACTGTACCTAAAATAAAAATTAAGAATGCCCCAGCTGAAACCGGTTTGGCTCAGTGGATAGAGTATAGGCCTGTGGACTGAAAGGTCCCAGGTTCGATTCTGGTCAAGGCCATGTATCTTGGTTTCGGGCACATCGCCAGTAGGGGGTGTGCAGGAGGCGGCTGATCAATGTTTCTCTCTCATCGATGTTTCTAACTCTCTATCCCTCTCCCTTCCTCTCTGTAAAAACTCAATAAAATATATTTTTAAAAAAAGAATGCCCCAAAATATATTGGAAATGGGATAAACTGGATCTAGAAGTATATGGCTTTTACATAATTTTTTTATCAATAAAACGTGCACAGTGGAATTTTACTATGTAAATGAAAATATAAAAAAGAAGCACTGCCAAAACCGGTTTGGCTCAGGGGATAGAGCGTCAGCCTACAGACTGAAAGGTCCCAGGTTTGATTCCAGTCAAGGGCATCTACCTTGGTTGCGGGCCCATCTCCATTGGGGGTTGTGCAGGAGGCGACTGATCGATGTCTCTCTCTCATCGATGTTTCTGACTATCTCTCTCCCTTCCTCTCTGTAAAAAATCAATAAAATATATATATTAAAAAAAAAAAAAGGAGCACCTACAACAGGTATCCAACAATAAGGAAATCACATTTAATCTTCTAATCAGAGCTGGACCGCTTTAGGGGAAAATCAAATGCTAAGTAAGTAACGCCAGTCTCTCAGGTATGTCCTCCCTTAGCAATCAATACATCCCCACCTCCTTTCTGGTTCCTTAGAGTTCGGATGTGCTACAGATACTGTCCGCATGATAAGTTGTTTGATTTATAGTGAGAGAAGATTGAACATTTCTCTTTCTTTTATGTCCCGTCCCATTCCAGAATAAGGGATTCCTGCATCAGAACTTTGGGGCAATTTTGCAGATAATGAGTGAAGTACAGTAACAGCATGGGGTTCTCTTCACAGCCACAGTCTCTCAGTGGCGCTGAGAGAACAAAACCCCGCCCACACAGTAAGCAGGTTTGATCAAAGGGATGTGGAGTTCGGATGTGTGCAGCCAAAAGGTTTTGTGTGTGTTTCTAAAGAATTTTCTAAGTTAATTTTTAGAGAGAGGAAAAGAGAGGGAGAGAGAAAAACATGAATTGGCTGTCTCCTGCACATCCCCTACGGCAGCGGTTCTCAACCTGTGGGTCTCGACCCTTTTGGGGGTTGAACGACCCTTTCACAGGGGTCACCTAAGACCATCGGAAAATGCAGATATTTACATCACAATACATCACAGTAGCAAAATTTCATGGTTGGGGGTCACTACCACATGAGGAACTGTATGCAAGGGTTGCATCGCAGCCTTAGGAAGGTTGAGAACCGCTGCCCTATGGGGATCGAGTTCGAAACCAGGCATGTGCCCTGACCAGGAATCCAACAGGACGATGCCCAACCCACTGAGCCACTCCGGACAGGGCAAAGGTAACTTTGTGATTGTCTTCAGATCCCGCAAAAAGCTTACTCAGGAAATGGAAAACCTTAAGTTGCTCTGGGGAAGTCTACCTAAATTACTGTGCTGGTACTTCACTACCGTATTTTCCAAAGTATAAAACAACCTCCAACTTTTCCAGTTACAATATAGAGTTTGGGACATACTCGCCCTATAAGATGACACCTGGCGTATAAGATGACCCCCGACTTTTGAGAAGATTTTCCTGGGTTAAAAAGTCGTCTTGCCAAGACTGGTTTGGCTCAGTGGATAGAGCGTCGGCCTGTGGACTGAAAGGTCCCAGGTTCGATTCCGGTCAAGGGCATGTACCTTGGTTGTGGGCACATCCCCAGTAAGGGGGTGTGCAAGAGGCAGCTGATCGATGTTTCTCTCTCATCAATGTTTCTAACTCTCTATCCCTCTCCCTTCTTCTCTGTAAAATATCAATAAAAATATTTTTTTTAAGTCAGAAAATATAGTACTTGTAAGCATGACAGAGAGGAAGTTCTACTGCAAACACAGAGCTAAGAACTGGCAGCACACAGTGAGGGCTGATTCACAAAAAGAGAAATACAGAGACAGCTCATGGATGAAGCCGTGAGTTGTGGTCCAAAGAGCATGGGCTACAGAACCAGAGAGATTTGGTCTCGTTTGTGGTTCTGAAATTTACCAGGGTGGGATCATGGGCAAATCTGGCCCGGAAGCCTCAGTTTCCCAATCTGTAAGCTGGGAGGATGAGGCCTCTGCCATCAGGTGGTTGTGGGACTCACACCAGTGCTTAGCATTACCTCTGTAAGGGTCCCAGAAACTCTGAATAGCTGACAGCTTCTCAAATGTATCAGAGCTTGGGAATAGAACTGTGATTTTTAACAGAAAACAGGCAATACAGAAGGGATAAGGTTTTCTGCAGCATTCCACGGATAAACCATTCAAGGTTCTTTTCAGAACTATATTCCCCACCCTGTCCGATTTCTAAACTGCAGATAGGCTCTTTGATATGCTTGGCATTAATAGTTGGTATCACTAAACCTGGAATGGTTTCACAGTGGAATTATACCAGCTAAAGAGAAAAATAGAAAGAAAAAAAACACACACACACACACACACACACACCAAAAACAGATATAATAACCAGTACATTGAAATTCCATAACTGACTTAACAGGGAAGAGGAGATTGGGTTTGGTCATTATATTTTAAGTGAAAAAAACAAGTACATCTTGTCTCCTTTTAACAGATGCCTAAAAACAAGAGTTGAATTCCCCTTCCAACTAAAAGCTAATTTTCACGACTGCCATACAGTCACAGGCTAGAACAATGTAATTCCAGTATTCGCCCAGCAGGTGGCACCACCAGACCAAAAAACAAACCAAAAAACAGCCACTCAAATGATAGTGTGCAAACAAATGCTAAATTACTCTTGGTCCCAAAGTCCTCAGTTTTTATATTAAAACCTTCTGTGACTGGAATAATTACTATTGGACGGGGCAAATTTGAGGGAAGGAAACTGACACCGCAAAACACTTTGCTACTCAGTGGTCACCATAATATTCAATCACTATAATACACCTATTAGGTGCCTGGACAGGGGGACGGTGGGAAAGTCTTTGTTTCAGAATGTGCCCAACGGCACGACAAGGTTACTGCAGTCAGACCTACGTCAAGAACGCCAGCATGCCGAAACCAGTTTATCTCAGTGGACAGAGTGTCGGCCTGCTGACTGAAAGGTCCCAGGTTCGATTCCGGTCAAGGGCATGTACCTTGGTTGCAGGCACATCCCCAGTGTGGGGTGTCCAGGAGGCAGCTTATCAATATTTCTCTCTCCCTTCTTCTCTGTAAAAAATCAATAAAATATATATGTATCTAAAAATATATATTTTATTGATTTTTTTACAGAGAGGAAGGGAGAAGGACAGAGAGTCAGAAACATCAATGAGAGAGAGACATCGATCAGCTGCCTCCTGCACACCCCACACTAGAGATGTGCCCGCAACCAAGATACATGCCCTTGACCGGAATTGAACCGGGACCTTTCAGTCCGCAGGCCAACGCTCCATCCACCAAGCCAAACCGGTTTTGGCAAAACATATTTTTAAAAAAAGAAAATAAAAAAGAATGCCACCAGCACGTACCACTTGTAATCCCCGATAATGCTGATGGTGCTGGACGCGTCGGCGGCCCACGTAATGGGCCGCTGGTTGAGGACCTGGCGCAGCGTGAAGCGGTGCTCGCCGGGGTCCTCCGTGTTCATGAAGTACTCGAACACGCCCGTCTGGTCGGCGAAGTTCGGGGCTTCACTAAAAAACGGGTATTCTGTTCAGAATATAATAAATTCTCTGTTTAATGTCAAATCCTCCCACAACATCTTCTCTCGGGGACTTTCTGGTACGTTTTAAAACACCTGCCGGGAAGTTCTAAACAAGGAAACTTACCACCAGTCCGAGTGTAGGGTTTTAGGTTAATAATGAGAGATTGACTTTACCCTGTCATTATTTAATGTCAGGGAGATCGGTGTGACATACACAGACCTGACATATTTAACCTGCGCACCTGCTGGTAATTCAGTCATTGTGTTTCTAAGACGTGGTGACTAGTGGGTGTGGGTGCTATACTTCCCTGTCTCCCAGTTTCCTCATTTCGAAGCGGGAGGAGGACAGAGAATAAAGTCTGTATATAAAGCGCAGGCTGGGCTGAGGGGACGGGCGTCCAGCCTCTGGTTTCATGGGTACAATCTCTCCACCACTGATGAAAGCGGGTACCAAGCTCACGTCGTAGGGAAGGAGACTCACCGACGTTGAAGTCATCCGTGTAGAAGGGCGGGAAGGGCTGGGGCTTGGGGGGCGGCGGGTAGCTGCCTTTGCTGCCGGTGGTGAGCGTGGTGAGGGTGAACAGCTCGTCCTCCTGCAGCTCCACCGTGAAGCTGCCGCTGCTGTCGAGGAGCTGAAAGGAAGACGCGGGGTCAAGGCCAGGGCTGTGGCTCGTCTCATCGGGCAAAGTGGCTTCTTAAAACACAGGCTCCGAGGGAAGCCAGACTCACTTCTGTCAGAGCTTCCTACCCACTGGTCAAGGACACACCCTAGATCAAGGCCCTCCAAAATTTTTTCATATTATTTTGAGGCGTTTGTGAAATTATTCTTCATAGAAAGCATTTTTTAAGGGATTTCACTACATCAAAGGAAGGAGGTCTTTGCCGAGACCGGTTTGGCAGAGTGGATAGAGCGTCGGCCTGCAGACTGCAAGGTCCCAGGTCTGATTCTGGTCAAGGGCTTGTACCTTGCTTGCGGGCACATCCCCAGTAGGGGGCGTGCAGGAGGCGGCTGATCGGTGTCTCTCTCTCATCGATGTTTCTGACTTCCTATCCCTCTCACTTCCTCTCTGTGAAAAATCAATAAAATGTATTAAAAAAAAAAAAAAGGAAGGAGGTCTAGATGATCCCAAAATCTACTTCTATTAGCGTATTGTTTTCCATTAGACTATATGTTCCTTAAAGCTTTTACAAGGGTAGGTAAAAGTAGGCTTACAGGTACTTATATGGAAAATAATATAAAAATTAATAATAAGAAAAATGTTTGCACACTAACAATTGTAAACAGCCTTGCTTGCTTAGGCCAATCCATTCTCTGAAATATTTCCCGAGAAGCCACCCTGTACTCGGCACTGCAGGGGGCCCTTGGAGACAAAGCTAAAGAAGGCAGGGCCTCCGTTCTCCAGGCGGCCAGTGCAGTGGGAAGGTGTTTACTGGACGATCACACATTCCCGGGTGGAGGTGAGCTAAGGCTGGTGGGAAAGGCCCCAAGGAAGTGACCTTGAGCTGAGAATTGAAGGATGACAAAGAGAATTGAAGGAGACAAGAAAAGGCCTGTGCAAAGTCACCAAAGTGGTCAAACTGGCATGCTATGCTCTGGAAAATGCAAGAAGCTTCATCTGCAAGGCCAGTGTCACAGCACATGCATCCTGAGGACATAGGGAGTGTCACTGGGCTCCACTAAGAGACATGAACTTACATGAAAAGTCACTGAGGCACTTTGAGCAAGAAATGAGAAAAAATCCGACCTGCATTTTAGACACATCACTCTGGTAGCAGCATGATGGGGGTCTGGAGAGAGTCAGATTAGCGGCTGGGGAAACAGGAGGTGGTTTCCAAACTTGGGGAGCTAGATAATGAGGAATGGAATCGAGCAGGATCAGCGGGAAAGGGTAATGAAGAGTGGGTGAGAGAGACGTGCGGAGGGTAGAATCCCCTATCCTCGATCACAGGTGGTATAGAAAGCGTGAGAACAGCCAAAACCAGTCTGGCTCAGTGGATAGTGCATCGGCCTGCGGACTGAAAGATCCCAGGTTCGATTCTGGTCAAGGGCATGTACCTCGGTTGCGGGCGCATCCCCAGTAGGAGGTGTGCAGGAGGCAGCTGATCAATGTTTCTCTCTCATTGATGTTTCTAACTCTCTATCGCCCTCTCTGTAAAAAAAATCAATAAAATATATTTTTTTAAAAAAGAAAGAAAGCGTGAGAACATAAAGAGTGGGAAAGAGAGTTTCAAACGAGACCCCACTTTCTGACGGGGGCAGCCAAAGAGGATGAGGGTGGCATCATTCCCTCAGACAAGCCGAACAGCTGCAGAAACAAGCAGACCTACAAAACACAAACTGCACTGAAGAGGCTCTCTATTTGGGGACGACTTTCTCTCTACTCCGCTTCAGCCATAAAATCAATTATAAAATTAAAAATGCTTCATTCATTCATCAAATTCCTGTTCCCTTAGACTGCTGCAATGCTCGACACAGAGGAATTGGTTTTAAAACTACCCAGAGAGAATCCAGTTGCTTGAAGAGAAATCTCTCCGAGGACTTGCCCAGCTTGGTGTACCACACCTGCAGCTCCGGTATCTCACTCTGGGGAGAGAACACACGGGAAGCACAGCTGAGTAGCTTCTCGAAGCTTCTGAGGATTCCCGAAATCAGTGCCGGCAAGAACGAACCCGGGGCCATGTGCATTTTTCTTCTACCCACCAAAAGGCCCGCCTCTCAGATTTAAACGGTCACATTTTCAAAGTAGAAGAGCATTATTCAGGCAAATATTTTATTTCCTATAAATCTACAGACTTTTGGCAAATGTTTCATTATTTCAGTGCTTTGGCTTCAAACATACTCATTATTGTACCTGTGTGGAAAGCTTTTTAAGAATATTCTGGTACTGCCAGGCCTGTGTGACTCAGTGGTTGAACCTTGACCTATGAATCAGGAGGTCACGGTTCGATTCCCAGTCAGGGCACATGCCCAGGTTGCAGGCTTGGTCTCCAGGAGGAGGCGTGCAGGAGGCAGCAGATCAATGATTCACACTCATCATTGATGCTTCTGTCTCCCCCTCTCTCTTCCTCTATGAAATCAATTCTTAAAATATTTTTTACAAATGTCCTAGTATTAACCTGTCATGTAAAAAATAAAAAAAAGAATGTCCTAGTATTAAAAAATCACCGTTATGTGATTAGTAGTTAGAAAAGGTGCTGCATTTTCTGTATTCAAACCTAATAATAGGTAGAAATAGCAAGAGTCTGGTCTCTCTTTCTTTCATGTACAGAGTACTATGTAGATCAATACTTGAAAGGTCCCCAGACCACATAACTGATGCTCTGACCAATGAGAATGACTTTCCTGCAGGTCACTTTTGTTAAATGCTCTTCAAGGCCAAGTGCACTCCCTCCTAGCAGCTCCTGGAGTGACCGACTAAAACCAGTCGGCAGCTAGAAAACACAGCATTTATCCACACACATGCACAAACTTTCTTTTTAACTTTTTGAAAACTTTATGGTAAACAACAACAATAAAACACATTATTTTATAATGATTTTTCCTCACCAATAAACATATGGGTGGCAACCAGTGACTTTTTTTTACAAAAATTGTTTTTTTTTAAGACTCTAATAAGACAATATCTTGTCTTCTCACTGTAATATGATGTCATTTATAAAAAGATAGCCTATGATAAAAATATATATATAAATTCTCAAACCAAATTAAAAGCCCCACATCTTTACTTACAAAAGAACCCTGAAGAATGAAGGTAGCGATTTGGTGTGACACGTTGAAATAAGGAAGCAGTGGCCGTATACACTTAGAATGTTTATGGCTCTGAGGAGAAAAAAAGATCACATAAATTATCCAAATGATGCACAAGCCATTAGGAAAAAATAGTAAACATTTAATGCCCCAATAGTAAGAGAAATTGTACACATGAGGTGACAACTATGAGTTTATCTTAAATTTTTAAAGACTTTTTTCTAATGTAACCTTTAGAGAGAGAAATATCACTAGTGCATATCACTAGTCAAAATAAAGCTCACTGGCATTTTGACTGAACCAAACTTTTAATTCATACCTAAATGCTAGCCATTTTATAGCACCCACATTCGATTTTTTATGTTGCAAATATTTTCCAAGTAAAATACATCCAGAAAACAAATGCTTGAGACGTTTTTATGTTTTATTCTGGGTGAAAGCAGCAAGACAAAAAACAGTATATACTGTATGATTCCAATGAGACAGAAAACTCCAGAAAATGCAAACTATTCTTCGGTGACATACAGCAATGAAGTCACAATGTACGGGGGTAGCAGGACAGAGGAACTACTTATACAGGGACATGAATTCTCTTGGGTGGGTGATGGATACACATTCACTACGTTGGTTGTGATGATGGTTTATTGGGCTTATACATGTTAAACCTTGTGAAATTATGCACTTTCAGTATGTGTTTGAGGGGATCAGGAATAAACCACAACAAAATATATCACTTTGATATAAAGATTACTTTAAGTGGAAGATAGTTGAGAGTCAACAAATAAAGGAAAGCAACAGGAAGATTAAAAGCAGCACGTTTTTTGGCATAAAACCTCTTCAGGGTGCATCTGAATGGAGGAATGAGAATAAAAACCTACCCCACATCTCTAGGGGCGTTTTAAGGCCCTGAAGGAGAGGGAAAGAGCACTCCTAT
Source organism: Lasiurus borealis (assembly GCA_004026805.1). Classification (NCBI taxonomy): domain Eukaryota; kingdom Metazoa; phylum Chordata; class Mammalia; order Chiroptera; family Vespertilionidae; genus Lasiurus; species Lasiurus borealis. The sequence goes on from PVJN01002181.1 coordinate 69,416, forward strand.
CAGTCCAGTCAAACACTATCCCAACTTTCTCATTTCCTGTTTGCGCTCCTGAAAACCCATTATCTTTCCCAAAAGTCATTTATTTCCCCAAATTACTCGCTAAGCTATGTGTATAAACTCAAATCCTAACCACCCGTTGAATGATTCATCACTGAGTTCCTCCCACATGTATGTGGACGGCATGCACAAATAAATTCTGTTTTCTCTTCTTCAGCTATTCTATCTTTTGTCAGTTTAATTTGTAGAGCCTCAGCTATTGAACCTGAAAGGGTATAGGGAAAAGTTCCTTCCTCCACTACACACTGCTTATCTATAATAATAAAAACATAATGTGCTAATTAGACCAGACAGCCGAACAACCTTCCCGATGTCACTCCAGACAAAGCCATGGTGGCAGGGACCAAGGCAGAGGCAGATAGGCCAATCAGGCAGGCAAGTGAGCAGTTAGAGGTGATCAGGCAGGCAGGTGAGCAGTTAGGGGTGATCAGGCAGGCAGGTAAGTGGTTAAGGGCAATCAGGCAGGCAGGCAGAGTAGTTTTGGGCAATCAGACAGGCGAGTGGTTAGGGATGATCAGGCAGGCATACAGAATGGTTAGGTGTGATCAGGCAGGCAGGAGAGCGGTTAGGAGCCAGCAGTCCCAGATTGCAAGAGAGATGTCCAAGGAATCCCAGATTGCGAGAGGGTGCAGGCCAGGCTGAGGGACACCCCCACACACACATGACTTTTGTGAACTGGGCCTCTAGTATATATAATCTTCAAAAGCTGATTTAAAAAAATGCAAAGTGATTTAATCCCACTCCCATCCCCCGAAAAAAACAACAAAGAATTACCATTGTTTCAATGATGATGGTGAGGTTACCTAAGCCGTCAGTCAGAGCTACATAGCTTCCTCCTTTCTCTAAATGGCCAACTGTCTTCAGGTAATACCAGCCTGGTCGAGTAAACTGCGTAGTATGCGCTACAGAAAAGCATAGAAAGAGCCAAATAAGATCAAAATGATAATAACGGGGTTGTATTTTAAAAAGCTGTCTACTGATTTGAGTCTGATTAAGACTAACAAGCTATTTTTTTTATTTTGGAAAGAAATACTTGCCAATTCCATGTTCTAACTTTGGAATAATTAGTCCCATTAAATGGTACAATTGTGGGAGGATTCTTAGAATGACTAGTAAAAATAAATCACACTCTGTCAGTTCAAGAAGACTGGTTGTCTTTTTCCAATAGTAAAGTGAGGTTATCCCCTCCCAACCTTTGTTCATCTCTATTTAACACATCCTAATATAAATACAAAAATAAGGTTTAAAAAGTTACTAATGCATTTCAAAAACTAAGCTTTATGGTTTCAAACAAGTTTTTTCCCCACAATATATATTTATGGGGCACCTGCAATGCTGGCCCTGAAAGTGTACTGAGCAATACTCTCCAACCTGACCCCACAGGCAAAAAAATCAAGTTCAACATTTAAGGAGTTAACCAACCAGGACATGTACCAAACCAGTATAATGTTGATTTTTAATTAACATTGAGGCAGCAGGGCAAGGACACACTGACTCTCCTCTCTGTCCCCCTGAGAGCAGGAAATAAATCCTGCAGCTGAAAGGTACTCTCCCTGCACCAGGAGGCAGTGACACAAACTCTTTATTGCCAGATTTCGGACACTCAGAGCAGAGAAAGCTATGTAAGAAAATGCTTAGTTTTTTGTGTGTGTTTGTATTTTTTTAAATATATATTTTTATTGATTTCAGAGAAGAAAGGGAGAGAGATAGAAACATCAATGATGAGAATCATTAATCAATTGCCTCCTGCATGCCCCCCACTAGGCATTAAACCCAAAACCTGGGCATGTGCCCTTAATAGGAACCAAACCCGGGACCCCTCAGCCCACAGTGACACTCATCCACTGAACCAAATCAGCTAGGCCCATGTTTTTTCTTCACTAACTAGAACCCAACCCTATTTTGTTGTCCTGTCAGCTCCTCACAGGTTGACTGTTGCTTTGTCTAAAAGGTGTACCAATGCCTGCTCTAATCAGGGTTTAGGTCCCATATCTCTGAGACCTCCACATGTACAAACTTAAATTTGTTTGTGTTCTCCTGCTGATGATCTATCTTCTGTCTATTTAATTGTTAGATAGCCAAAAGAGCCACGAGAATTAGAGGGGGAGTTTCCACCTTCTGTGACCACCCCCTGTAAGAATGTTCTGCTTTGCCCTGAGAGAGGACTTTAGGGAGTGAGAGGCAGGGAACCATACCTGTTATCCAGATAGGAGCCTCCACCACATAGTGCCCACTCCAGGGCTCCTGGGCAGTCATCAGCCCGCTGCGCCCATAGGGCAACTGCTCATAGTAACTGGCCACCACGTTCCAAGCAATTGTTCTAGAAGAGTTGTTTGATAAAAGAGAAACACCAGAAAAGCTTGTGATAAAAATTAAAAATTTCTAGAATTCTACATAATAAAAAGACATACATACAATTTATATAAATACTAGAGGCCCGGTGCATGAAATATGTGCACAGGGAGGGTCCCTGGGCCTGGCCAGCAATCAGGGCCGATCAGGACCTTCCTGCTGCTGGCTGGGGCCTTCCTTCATTCTGTGCTGCCCCCTGATGGTCAGTGCACATCATAGCAAGTGATAGAACTCCCAGTCTTCCATTCGAATTCCCAAGGGGACACTTTGCATATTAGCCTTTTATATATATATAAACCAGAGGCCCAATACACAAAGATTTGTGCAAGAATGGACCTTCCTTCCCCTGGCTGCAGGCACCACCTTTGTTTCAGCCCAGAGCCTCCTTTCTGCCTTCCCATGCTGCCCAGATGCCCAGAGTAGCTGGGGCTTCTTGCCCCGCCTCCGGCCACTCAGTGCCTGGTCATGCAAATCAATCCACCAGCTTGGTTGGCTTAATTTGCATACTCACTCCTGATTGGCTGGTGGGTGTCACGAAGAAACGGTCAATTTGCATCTTTCTCTTTTATTAGTGTAGATAGGTATTAAATACTGAAAAATGGCTACCCAAAGCAAGAAAACATGTTTACTAACTTCCTTCACATTCTGAAAAATCCAGTGTTGGGTGCATCTAAATATTGTTAATGGTGGATCACACAATTTAAAAATTTAGATTAATCCAATGTGTGCAGTTTTACTGAGCTATGGTGTAATCAGAATATGGACCATGCCCTACCAGTACCAGAAAAAAAGGCTTTATTCATACTTGCTTTCCTTGTGACAGTCAAGCCTTCCCAGTGCCCTAGTTTCATGATATAATTTTATGAACTGCAAAGTTTTAAAATTGAAAACACTTACAGTCTGACTGCTTGGGTTCAAATCATAGTTCCACCACTAACCTCTCTGGGCCTCAGTTTCCTCGTCTGTAAAATGGGGTAAAACTACACCTCGCTCACGTGATTGCTGTGGGAATTGAATGTGTGAAAAGGACAGAACAAGATCTGAGCTGTAGCACTGCTATGATTCTGCTTCATCTACAAGTGCCAATTGGGTCAGCTTCCTGGTCTGCATTGTGGTGCATCCTTTCAGAGAGGGTGTTGATCCTAATATTGTGGTTCTCAAGAAAATCCAAGGATAAAAGGGAATCTGTGAACCCTGATACTGCTGGGTTCCTCACAGCCAAAAAGAAAGGAAGGGTAGGAGGGAGGAAGGAAGGGAGGGGGGAGGGAGGGAGGGAGGGAGGGAGGCAGAGAGAGCTTACCAACAAAATTGTATTTTTCTTAGCAGGTCCTCACCCATAATAGAATGATAGACTGACATTCTTAGAAAGTCAAAGACTTCTAATTCTGCTAATGCCAAGTAGAAAAAATAGTCCCAATTTTCGAAAAGTGCTTACTACCAGTGCAAATGTTAAGAGCTCTCAAGACCTGACACGTGGATTAGAAGATGCATGGCATCTCCCCTTGCTAGTGCCAGAAACACACATTTAAACTACCTGGAAGGCACTTTGTAATGTACACAAATGCCTCGACAATCTATACATCTCTGACACAGACACTGACTCCGCTTCCAAGGACACACCCTGAGGAAATTATCACCGAAGTCTATGAAGACATCTGCACACAACTGATCATTTCAGTGTGTGCTCAGCTGTTAAGGAAAACAGAAACAATGGCCGTTTCTAGGAAGAGGAGAATATTCATGAGGTATAATATATTAATATACTTTCTGAGTCAGTGTTTCCCAAAGCTGCGCGCCATCAGAATCACCGGGGCGCTGACACCACCACCAGAGTCCCAGGAGCCTTCCCTGGAGATTAAGGTACAACAGGTCTGGGCAGCTGCCAAGGAATCAGGTGCTTCCTGAGACAAGGCAAGTCGGTAGATTCCACTTTTCGTAAAAGAACATATATAAACACTGAAAGCGCTGAAGTCAAAGTATATCCAAACATGAGGGAAAGTTAATAATGCCTTGTTAAGTGAAAAGCAGCTTATTTCCTGAACATTATATAGTAAAATATATTAAAATTTTGTATTAAACTTTTATTTATTTATTTTAAAATATATTTTATTGACTTTTTACAGAGAGGAAGAGAGAGAGATAGAGAGTTAAAAACATCGATGAGAGAGAGACATCGATCATCTGCCTCCTGCACAGCCCCTACTGGGGATGTGCCCACAACCAAGGTACATGCCCTTGACCGGAATCGAACCTGGGACCTTTCAGTCCACAGGCCGATGCTCTATCCATTGAGCCAAACCAGTTTCGGCTAAACTTTTACATATATACTGTAAATGGGAAGACATATTCCAACATTTTTAAGAACAGTTACCTCTGGATGGCAAAAATATGAGTGATTTTTGCTTCCTACTTTGTATTTATATGCAGTCACTCAATTCTCTCTTAAGCATGCCTGACTCCTAATACCAAGTTAAGTCCTTAGAACCAAACTCTCCATGAGAAGCATCTTCTCTTTCAAAAATAGAAGAAAAAGAACAAAGAAGGCTGTCAGAATAATATGTCAGCGCTCATTAACATCACAAAGGCATGTATTGGCTTGCTTTTGCTCTATTTATTTTTGTTTTAGAAAGTTAATTTGAATCTAATTATAGTTAAAGCTTCTCAAAGCATTTAAGAAGTGCTTCCCTAGGAAATAAAAAAGAGAGAGTGTTCTCTCTTTGGAACCACTGTTTTGTAAACAGACAGGTACACAAATTAATGAAGCTATACGGAATCAATGGGGCAGACGGGAGGTGGATAGTCCACAAGCCTAGTCTTGTCATAAGAAATGAGGAAGGAAGAAAACTGTTTTAAAAGAGATTTTAGGGTCATCTAAGTGCAATACATGGTGTTTGATTGGCTCTTACGTTTTTCAAAAAAGCTATGAATGACTTTTTGAGACAATTAGGAAAACCTGGATATGGTCTGGGTATTAGAAATACTTTTTTAAATGTTCTTATAATACTGTGATCATGCAGGAAAATGTCCTTTTTCTGGAGCCACATGATAAAATGTTTAGGGTGAAGTGCCATGACATTTGCAATTTTACTTTACAATCATTCCTTTAAAAAATGTGTGTGTGTATTAAAAATCATAGAAATGCATGAATTTTACTTTATATAAATTATATCTCAATAAGCCTGACTTTATTCAAAATAAAGACTACATTCAAATACAGAAAAATAAGTGGATGTAGCTTACGTACAGACATAGGTCTAGATGAAGCTAATAAGGCAAAATGTTTATGATCATTGATCTAGGTTGTGAGCATATAGAAGTCCATCGTACATTTTCCTACTTGTGTTCTAGAATATTTTCAAGGTAAAAACTTTTAAAACGTATTCACGCTTACGAAGTCATGTAGCCATTGACATAATTCTGATTCAATATGCGACCCCAGCAGCCGGCACCCATGGCGTTGTTCGAAGTGCTGAAATCTTCCGAAGACCAAAGCTTCTTCTTGGTCAACCGCGCATCCTTGACTGTGTAGGTCCCAGGATAATGAGCTCTGGGAAGAAAGGGTGGGAGGAAATGGGAAAAGGTCATTGGCACTTATATCCATGCGTGAAGCAAATGAAAACACATGTCTTCCCCAGCATGTTCTATTTTAAAACAACAGGCAGCTTTCGGTAGATGCTGATCATCATCAATATCTGCTTCCCATCCTCGTGTCTCGGGATGTCCTGCAAATGAGATGAACCTATAACCACACACAAGATGGGAAGGAAGATCAAAAATGAGGTTCCACCAAGATTCTGTTGAGACATGTCTGTTTCTGGAAACCATAACATGTATGGAAACATGTTGATAGCTTGAGGTAGCAGAGATGGCCAGAGTTTAGGAGTCTCCAAAGATGAATGAGGTGGAGACTGGATTCAGACTTCCTAGGGAAGTACGTACAGAGTTTGGGGCACTGGAAAGGAAGGAGCAAGAAGGAAGCCAAAAGTAAAAGATTAATGTTTCTTTTATTTAAAGTAGTACTTCTTCCCTAGTTCCCATTCCTAGCAGAGAGAGAAAGACAACTTGGCATTTACGCCCCGACACAGACAGAAAAACAATAAAAACCCGCACAGAGTTCCTTGAATATTTATAACCCCAGAGCAGTGGTGGCCCTCAACCCGGGTGCTTTTGCCTGGCACAGCAGGCAGGGTTTGCTACTGGTATCTGGGAAGTAGAGGCCAAAGATGCCGCTAACCATCCTACAAGGCACAGCCCCACCACAAAGAATCATCCAGTGCAAATATCAAACAGGCCAAGGCTGAGCAGCCCTGCCCAGAGTAATGAACCTTTCCCCTCTTCTAGTATTTGAGAGGAATCAGTCAGTTGAAGTCTAAATGTATAATCATTATTCCAAGAATAAACTATTGTCATAATGATGATGGTGGAAACTCATGATTACTGACTAAAAACAACTAAGAATTCTCAAATGTAAAATAGAAATCAGACTGACAGCTGATACAATAATAAGAGAGCATATGAGCTAAATAACTTTAGGGACATGAGTGTATACTTTTTACGTCAACAACTGCTTACAAAAAAATGTAGTAATATAAGCAGATAATAAAGATTGGATTATCTCTGTAGTTTGGTATAGCAGCATCCATTGCATTGAAAGAATGATGTCATGTTTTAGTTTGTAGTTATTTATTACCGTTTAAGTTATGAATCTTTTAAGAGAAAGTCCATTTAGGGAATTCATTATACCTAATAAAGATGGATTAGGGCACATTATCAATTTGGCATTCCAGAACTTCATTAGGAAAAAGTATTATCTACAACTAGAGGCCTAGCACGTGATTAAATCATGTGCATGTAGGGTCTCCTAGGCCTAGCCTGCCATCAGGGCCATGTTCGCCACCCCGTGATGCCTCGTATACTCTACGGACACTGCCAATACCCGCTCCACCTGCCCCGAGAGCTGCTGCTCATTTTGTCATGACACCATTACGATGTAGATAATATGTGTCATGACCACAGGCCTTTCATGATATAGCTAACAAAAGCATAATATGCTAATTAGACCGGACAGCCAAATGACCTTCCGAACGACCTTCCAGACAAAGTGGGGGCTGGGAAGGCCAAGGTAGCCACCGAAGCTGCGAGGGTCAACCCCCTTGTACAAATTTTGTGCATTGGGCCTCTAGTCCATATATATATAAAGCCAGTGACCAGAACACCAAAACGACCAGAACGACCAGTAGCTATAACACCCACTGTGGCCAGCGAATCAGACAATTGGGGGATGGAGCTGGTCAGCCAGCCTCCTGTGGCCCCTCCCCTGGGACTGCTCCACCCAATTGCCCCCCCCCCACAACCCAACAGGGGGCAGGGCCAGCCAGCCAACTTCCTACAGCCCCTCCCCCTGCCCAGATCCACACCAGATCACACCCCTAACCCCAATCTGGGGTAGGGCCAGCTGGCCAACTGTCTGTGGGCCCTCCCTCCAGCCAGCCGTGCCCCAGATGACTCCCACCACCCTGATTGGCCCTCGGCCCCTCCCCCAGGCATCTCCACCCTTGATCGTCCCCTCCACACACCAATCAGGGGCGAGGCCTGCCAGCCGATCACTCACAGCCCCTCTCCCCAGTCTGCCTGGTCCTGATCCACCTCGATTGGGGCCGGGCCAGCCCAACCCCACCTGTGCATGAATTCGTGCACTGAGCCTCTAGTATATATGTAATAGAGAACACACACACACAAAAAAAAAAAACAGTGGAACAAAAATGAGGCTCCACAAAGATTTTGTTGAGTCACTGACCTCAGTTGCAAACAGGCATCTATTCAGTATTATAAATATACACTATAAGAACACACAAACAAGCTAGCACCTAGCAGGGTTAAGAAATTATTGCCTCGGCATCATAATGCCCAACTCAGAAAATCTGGCTGCTAATATTTTAGTGATATTCTATCCCAGAACTTCACTCCATTGACATGATATTCAACCTCAATGCCTCAGCCAAAAGCCAAATGTATGTTTCTTGTATCTCTGATTAAAATATACTTTATAAAAAAGTAAATCCTGGGAAAGAATATGCTATTATCTTCCCAATGATCTTTAGATTTTGGATTCTGAGTAGATTCTAATTCTAGCTTTATGGTTTTCTCATTTTCTAATTTTTCTATAATGAGCATGCATTATTTTTATAATCTGAGAAAGTATCTGCTTTAAAATTATAGAAATTATATCCCTCATTCAGAAAACAATAGAACCGTTACATTACATTTAAAACCTGCTCCGATTCAATGATCTGAGCAAGGAAGGGCAGAACTAATACTATATCTGGATCTTTCCCAACATCTGAATCCACTGCTAATTCAACAATATGCAAAGGTTCTTTAGAAATGTAATTGTTTAAATGTATGTAACCAGACAAAATGTCTCTCATTTCACAGCATGATATGGCCATGGTTTCATACTTATGGAGGCTGAATAATGGGAGCATGAATATTCATGATATTATTCTGCCTACATTTGTGTATATCAAAAATTCTTCATTAAAAATGCCATTAGATCAACCAGAGTCTTTACATTGAATAAAGAACAAATTACACACACACACACACACACACACACACACACGTGTATTCTATTTTTCAAATGTGAATGTACATTGTCATAATACATAAAATTAAAACTCACTTTTTAAAAAAAGGAGCTGGAAGTAGAGTTGTAGGAAGATGGTCAAAAGGTACAAAATTCCAATTATAAGATCAATAAATACGAGGGATGTAATGTACAATGTAATGACTAGTTAACACTGCTATACAATATATAGGAAAGCTGTTAAGAGAATAGGATCCTAAAAGTTCTTATAATAAGAATTATTTTTCTTTTCTTTTGATTGTGTCTGTATGAGATAATAGAAGTTAACTAAACTGATTGTGGTAAACACAGCACAATACAGTGGTACCTCGAGATACGAGTGCCCTAATATACGAGATTTTTGAGATACGAGCTGTCGAGCGAGCGATTTTTGCTTTGAAATACGAGCAACATTTGAGATAGGAGTAATCACACGGATCGGCCGGCTGCACACGACCCACCCATTTACCACGACTCGAGCGTCTCATAGTTTCCCACGCCTCAAGGTTATGGAACGAATTAAACTCATATCTCGAGGTACCACTGTACATGTATATCAAACCATCATGCTAAATAGCTGAAACTTATATAGTGATGTATGACAATTACTTCTCAATCAAACTGGAAAAATAACAAAAATAAAACGGGGGTGGGGAGAATTTTGCTGGAACACAGTGAGGCCAGGGCCCATAAGGAAGACTGAAGGCAGATTGGACCAAGGAGCAAGGTCAAAGCCATATGGCTAAGGAGACGTGACAAAAGTCATGGACAGTGTTCACGCCACACCATGTACACAGTGTTCCGGAGAGAACTGCACCCACAGTCTGATTTCACGGCATTGTCCTTTTATAATATCTAAAATTTACATCCTATTCTGTCCCTGATCTAAACAAAGCCATGTTTTATTACTGCAAACATTAACAATTCTTAAAAATTACCAATTCCTTTCATTGTCCTAGAAAAATCCCCAAATTCAAACATTTCAAAGAAATAGGAATGAAATATCAGTTCTACAGACTTTCATTCAGTAAATAGAAAGCTCCTTTCTGGAAATGTAACCAAATGGGGAGAAAAACACACAAGCAAGGCCCGGTCAATATTGAGAGCAAGCGTCGGAGCCTTAGTTTTCAAAGTCAGACGTCCTTACCCGATAACATCCACCACTTCCATGAGCTCCTCGTCGAGCAGCATGGAGGCAGCGATGGGCTCCCAGAGGTTGTCGCTGGCTATGATTTTCACTCGCTCGAAGCCGTGATAGTTCAGCATTCTTCTTAAAACCTTGCGGGGGAACAGGACAGAGGAGAGGTTACAAAAGAGACCGCAACTCTTGCATTACCACCGAGGTAGCTAAACCCAGCACCATACATGTAAAGTATGTTCCAAGATCAACATCCTGGACCACAGGGCCAATATTATTTCTCAGTAGAAACGTGACACTCCTCTGGATAATAAAAGCATTATTACCCAGATATATTTGGGAATATAAAAAAATAAGCCATGCCGAGACCGGTTTGGCTCAGTGGATAGAGCGTCGGCCTGTGGACTGAGGGGTTCCAGTTCGATTCTGGTCGGGGGCATGTACCTTGTTTGCGGACACATCTCCATTGTGGGGTGTGCAGGAGGCGGCTGATCGATGTCTCTCTCTCATCGATGTTTCTGACTTTCTATCCCTCTCCCTTCTTCTCTGTGAAAAATCAATAAAATATATTTAAAAATAAATAAATAAATAAGCCAGTCAATGAAGGAGAAGCACCACATGATCTCACTCATTTGTGGATAATAAAGAACACTGTAAACTGATGAACAAAAGGATAGATACAGAGGCAGTAAAGCATCAAACAGACTGTGAAATTATAGCAGGAAGATTAAGGAGAGGTGGGGTAGATAAGAGATCAATCGAAGGACTTGTATCTGTGCATATAAGCATAACCAATGAACATAGACACTTGGGGGTTGGAGTATGCCTGGGAAGGAGGGGGGGGGGCAATGGGGAGATATGTATACATGTAACACAATAAAAAAATTCAATGGAAAAATATCCTCAGGTGAGAATTAACAACAACAAAAATAATAAATAAATACTAGTGAATAAAACATTAAAAAATAAAAATAAATAAATAAATAAACCTATGAAGTTAAAATGTTTTAGAGGGATTTCCCCCTCTCCCTTCAAAATTATGTTTAACCATAAAAAATTTGGGTGGGAGGGTGGAAATTGTTTTAAAAAATCATGATAGTGCTCCTTAGAAATGAGCACTATTGTTTTGGCATGCATTCTTAGGAGATTTCTTAGGTAGCCACAAAATCAAATTGGGATCACATTAAACATACCGTTCAGTAAAATGCTTTAAACTGTACTTTTACTTTTAGTATTTTCCTGTGTCTCTCAATATCCTGCCATTACTGAAAATATTACAGCTCTCAAGATTTTGTAGCATGCTAGAATAACCGTAAGAAATACTCCCTTGCTGCCCGCAAATCTTTCACATGTACAGAGAGAACAGGCAATAAAACCTGTAGGACTTACCCACCCAGGAAAATTAAAAATAACCGGAAGTAAGTCAGCAAAGGAGCCAGTGCCAATCTGGTGCTCATGGGGTCCTTTCGCCCACCACCCTCAGACCCCAGATGGGATTTTCCAGACACAACTTAAAACCACACCACTGAAAACCCAAGGTCAATCTCAAATACAATGTAAATGGCAAAAATAAAGGAAGCAATAACCCTGTCATTTTTATGTAAGTGGCTTATTTGTATTCTATTAATTTCTACTCTTAAAACAAACCCAGACTATGCCCAGGAGCCGTCTTACCATAGTAGATGGAACATATGTTCACAACCTGAGCACCTATTCATCTGCCATTACTGAACTCTTTATAGAGGCATTTTAACAAACAGGACACCAGTTCCAATAACACCTTGCTACAAAATGGCACTTACAAACTAAGTTCTTATATCCTGAGATGTTTTACTGCAGATAAACTAAAGATGGAAAGAAACAGAAATGAATTCTAAATTGTTGACAATAGCTGTTTTTCACACCAAGGTAAGTTGAATTAGAATGCAATGGAATCAAAACAGACCCAAAATAATAAAAAATACATATAAAGTGAAATTTGGGGCTTATAGGAAATTATATATGCTTTCATCAGGAATACAAATATTAAGATTTTGCTTGAATTTTGTGTCACAACTAGCAAAATGAATAACCGTGCTGTAAAAAAAATACAGTTTTTACTACTAATTTCCATAGAACCACAAAGGAATTATTCACTGACAATTTAAAGGTTAAAATATGTTTAATTTGTACAGACCTTGATATAATTGATGTCAAATGACCTCTCATTCCAAATCTGCAAAAAAAAAAAAAAGTCAAAAAGTTTGAATTAAACTTTTTTAAATGTCATTAAATGTCACTTTTTTCATCATCTTTCAGATCACCTGGAAAGCCATTCTTTTCTTAGGTTATGGAATGCCCTGGTATAGAATTTATAGATATTTGTAAGACACTATAATTTTAAAATTAAAATACTATTTTCAAAAACCTTAAAGTCAATGTGGGTATTTTCAAAAATGGTTTATACCAGAGATTTCCAAAAACAGAACATGCATTCAATCTTTCAACAAATATTGGTAATGCGAGGTGTGCCAGGAACTACGCTGGCACTGAGAATCACAGTCATGTGCTACATCACAAAAGCAAACTCCTACTAAGGATGAAAGAAATACACACATATGCCTTAGGTCTCAGATCAGGAAGAATTCAGAGCTAAAAGAAAACCTCATGACTTTCACTGTGCAGCTGAGAAAAGCACTAGTGACGGAGATGAACCTATATCCAGGTGCTTTAACTCTTCTTACTCTGGGGATACAGGGAAGGGTTTCTCATCAAAAAAGCTCCTCATCACAGTATGGGGTTACCAAGCATCTAAAAAAATACGTGAATCACCATCACTTACCAAAAAGAGCTTCTAAGTGTGACTTTACCATAACAGAATACTATTAGACCCAAACCTACAATGAGTCTCAATATAGGGCAACAATTTAACATGTAAGGAAGTTTTCATATACAAACTAACTCTCAGTTATAGCTTAGAGAAGGATAATAAAAACAAGTTACATCCGTGCTCTGGCTGGTGGCCCGAGGCTCATCCTCATGTCCTATACCTTTCCTCCCGTGACACTGCAGTTTGTCCGTTCCCATGACTAATCCTCCCACTGACCCAAGAGCTCATACTCCTGTTTTCCCCGGAACATAATAGTCACATGTATGTGCACCATAGGAGGAGCGCAATAATTGCTTGCTGATTACATGAAAACTTTCAAGTCAGTTTGACAGGTGGCATATTAATAAGCAAAAGTGTGTGGAGACGCACTGTGTGTGTGTGTGTGTGTGAGGCTCTGTAGGGTACAAGGCAGTCTGAGGTATGCCTGCAGCCTGACAAGAGAGCTGCTGGAAAGACAAGATATTGTGTGTTACATTTTTTTATCCTATATAATAAAAGGGTAATACGCAAATTGTCCCTAACAGTGGAACAACCTCTCGCTATGACGTGCACTGACCACCAGAGGGCAGATGCTCAATGCAGGAGCTGTCCCTGGTGGTCAGTGCACTCCCACAGGGGGAACTCTGCTCAGCCACAAGCCAGGCTGATGGCTGCGGGCACAGTGGTGGTGGTGGTAGCCTCTCCCACCTCCTCGGCAGAGCTAAGGATGTTGGACTGCGGCTCAGGCAGGTGGACATGCCCCAAGGGCTCCCGGGCTGCCAGAGGGATGTCCAACTGCCAGCTTAGGCCCAATCCCCCGGGAAGTAGTCCTAAGCCAGCCAATGGACATCCCCTGAGGGGTCTCGGACTGCAAGAGATCACAGGCCAGGCTGAGGGACCTCCCCAAGTGCACGAATTTTCATGTACTGGGCCTCTAGTTATTAAGTAACAGTTCAGAACAAGGGTATGCATATTTGGCAATCTGGCACACCACTTGTCTTTTGCCTAAGAGCTAAAAATAGTTTTTATAGTTTTAAATGGATCCATTTTAAATGGTTATATAATTACCTACATAATCTCCTGACTAATACCTTCGACACACAAAACCTAAAATATTTACTCTTTGGTTCTTCAAGGAAGTTTGCCACCCCCTGCTTTAGGACAACATAAGACTCACAGAGCAAAATGAGATTAATCATTAAACAGCACAGTCTAGTTCTTATTGTAAGAACTAGACAACTAGGAAAAGCTTTGAAGAAGAATTTGAGCTGGGGTGGTATCAAAAACAAACATTAAAAAAATTATTTTAGCCCAACTGGTGTGGCTGAGTGGTTGAGTGTCAATTTATGAACCAGGAGGTCATGGCTTGATTCCTGATGAGGGCACATGCCCAAATTGTGGGCTCAGTCCCCAGTAGGTGGCATGCATGATTCTCTCTCTCATCATTGAGGTTTCTCTCTCTCTCCCTCTCCCTTTTTCTCTGATTTCAATAAAAATGTAGTTTAAAAAAATATTTCAGAAAAAGCCAACTCTTAATACATTTTTTCAAAAGTGGAAAGAATATGGATGGGCAAACAAGAAGAAGTAAGGGGTCACCTGTAGTTCATTTATGTTATCATCAGACACCAATAGAACAAATTAGTCTCAGGAGACAAAATGGTTAGTTAACAAAGTATCACTATAAAAAATTACAAATAAACGTTAAGCATGTTTTAAATCTGCTACTCACCCCGATATAATCAATGTCCAAATTATGATAACGCTTGGCACCCACAATCCAGGACACGATATAGTAGGCAGTCAGGGGACGGTTTACGTAAGGCCAGTCGAAGCGTTTCCCCAGCCATCCAGGGAAGGACCACGGCAACCCTGCAGAGAGGGAGAGCGGGTATGACAATGTCAGCGCTGTTAACAACAGAGAAGAAATAGAGCGTCGGCCTGCGGACTGAAAGGTCCCGGGTTCGATTCCGGTCAGGGGCATGTACCTTGCTTGCGGGCACATCTCCAGTGTGGGGTGTGCAGGAGGCGGCTGATCGAAGTATCTCTCTCATCGATGCTTCTGACTTTCTATCTCTCTCCCTTCCTCTCTGTGAAAAATCAATAAAATATATTTAAAAAAACAAACAAACAAACAAAAAAAACACAGAGAAGACCGAAAGGAATATACCACAATTCCTTCCCGATCCCTACAGTCAGAGTCAATGACTTCAACTGTCTTTCAAGGAAAACAGATAAAAACAAACAGCAACAAAAACAAATACCTCTCTCAAAGATACCAACAGGAAGAAATATAATGTACAATTTAACTTGACATTCCTAACACCTACTGTAGGGAATGTTCAATGACCCAATTCTGTTCTCTCAGGCCAAACCAAAGAGTTCTAAAAGGCTTCTGTTTAACCACTCCTGTGAGGTAAGTGCATTACAAATGCCTCATTCACCGATAAGGTTACTTAAAATATAAATTACGTAATCAAATTCAGCAAAACTAGTTTGCCCTGATATCAACATAAATGCCAATGACTCCATAGGGAAAATATAGCCGTGTTAAAGGGTGTAGATTGAATAATCCACATTGTTCCTAGATGCTAATGATTGGGTTATGTTAAAGAAATGAGAAGAGTAGAATTTACAATTCTAAATCTTAACTATGTTACTGATGTGTTAAAATAAACTCAACAGTTAAGTTCCCTGTTTATATGTTACCAATCTAGTGCCACTGAAAAGTTCAAAATCAAAATGACAAAATATTTTGTTTTTCTCAACTCAGGAGTTTATTACATAAGAAATGTGACATTAAAATAACAGCGTTTAAAAACAATGAAATGCCACCTACATTCTACAGGCCCACTGTGTGTCTCTGCGGGGACGTGTTCAACGGTCAGATTTCCCGCATGTAAATGAGCGGTGACCTTGAAGGCAGCCCAATGGCAAATACCGCTGAAGTCAATGGTGCTTTGACTGCCCCAAACATTTCTGGAATCTCTCACAAAAGCCCATTTACAAAGCACACACTGACCCCTCCATTTTTTAATTTAGACAAACTTATATTTGTCCTCTAAAGGTTCAAAGTGGTTTTTGAAAATCAAGTCTATAAAAGAGATCTTATTCATCTCCCTGAACTCAGTCCGAAATGTGCAAGCCTGTTTCAAAAAACCAAGTTCATTTCAGATGATGAAAGGACGCCACCACAGTGTCTACTTGAACTATTTCACAAGTGTGGATACTGCTACGGAGAACAGCGAACACAGTACCATGTGGGACA
Source organism: Lasiurus borealis (assembly GCA_004026805.1). Classification (NCBI taxonomy): domain Eukaryota; kingdom Metazoa; phylum Chordata; class Mammalia; order Chiroptera; family Vespertilionidae; genus Lasiurus; species Lasiurus borealis. Next base: position 85,701 of record PVJN01002181.1, read on the forward strand.
CTGCTACAGAGAACAGTGAATACAGTTCCATGTGGGAATCATCCCATTTTCCTGCCTCTAGAACCTAAGCTCCATGGGGCAAGAGTTGGGGGACAGGAGTTGAGGGCTGGATTGCTGGGTACCCCCATGCCTGGAACAATGACCACCAACCACATCACTGGGATTCAAAACAAACAATGAACCGTTTGTATGCACCACTTCTAGGAATGGGATCTATGATTCCATGTAATACACAATTTTACAAAGAGATGGAAAATACTACTGCATATCATACACAGATTTTGATGAGAAATTTTGTTGCAGAAAGTTTAGCATAAAAAAATAAAATCAAACACCGGAATGGAATAGTTCCTGTATCTAATTTTGCCATCTACTAATTACCTGACCTTAAATCAGTGGGGTAACCTCTCTAAACCTCTACTGCAGTGGTTCTCAACCTTCCTAAGGCCACGACCCTTGCATACAGTTCCTCATGTGGTGGTGACCCCCAACCATGAAATTTTGCTACTGTTATGCATCGTGATGTAAATATCTGCATTTTCCGATGGTCTTAGGCAACCCCTATGAAAGGGTTGTTCGACCCCCAAAGGGGTCGCAACCCACAGGTTGAGAACTGCTGCTCTACTGCTTCTTCTGTAAGACGGGGGAAAAATAATGTCTTATTCCAGGATGATTATAAAGATCAGAGGTGATAATATACAAGGGCAAAGAAAGGATCATGCCTGGCACATGCTATGCTATGTGTAGCATACTGGTAGTTTAATGACATTATTAGGACTTCAGTATTCATACATGATTCGGGGTTTAAAAGTTAAAGGAAAACAGACTGCAAAAGCATGGCAAACTCCACGTCTTACCCATGAGTGTGATGTTAGAGTTACGCTTCTTAGCTTCCTTCATTAACCACCACTCATATCCTCGGAAGTAGTTCTCATCGAGCGCGTAGTGCATGTGGGAGGGCTCAGTGCCATCTGAGTGAGAGAGGATAAAGGAGGCAATTCCATTAATGGTGCATCGTAGGCCACTTGCCCAGACACACATACACGTTTCACAGAAGTAGTATTCCAGTCCCAATCCTGAAATGGGGCAAATAAGAATAATCCTTTATATCTTGCAGCTGAATGGTGAAAGCATATGGTTTCATCTTTTCTCATTATCCTAAGCATCGTAAGCATCTTCAATAATAAAACCGCAACTTTCTATTATAAGGAGTTTAAGAGAAGTGTTATTACCTCATATAATTGCAAATTCCTACAACTACATTCTGCTGGGCTTTTGGTGTCTTTGGGGTTTTCAAATTCCAACTTCAAGTTCACATCTCCTGAGCTTCCAACTTCTCAATCCTGGTTGTGAATCCCAAGGCTCCTAAAGGCCAATTCTCACACTCCATTCCTTTCAACATAAATTAAACACTAATACCACCACGTAGATGTATCTATCTGGTTAACAAAAATTACTTCTTAATCACTAACAGGAACTCGAATGTACAAACAAGTCGAGAGTTCATTATAATGGAAACTGACCTAATAATAGACAAACATGTAAATTGACTGTACATCCGCTATGCCCAGAGCCAATCAGGAGTGAGTATGCAAATTAACCTGACAATTATATCAGGTTAATTTGCATGTGCAGGGGCAGAGTGGCTGGGAGGGGCGGGATACCTGCTATAAGGCTGGGGGGGGGGCGCATAGAGGGGGGGGGTAAGAGGCAGCTAAGGGAGCTACAGGAGCAGTGCTCCAGCCTGGAGCGAGGACCTGCAGGTTCCCAGGCGGCCAGGAGCAAAGTCAGGGGAAGGAAGGCCTATTCTTGCATGAATATTGTGCAATGGGCCCCTAGTATATAATAATTGTATATTGTATATATACATATGTATGTATATAATAATTGAGATAATTAAGTTCCTTTTTTTCTTTCCATTTTCTTCTTCCTGGAAATTATTGGCCTATAAACTTTTAACTGACTACATGTACTACACAAAGCCATCAAAACGACCAAGTTTTGAAGATTTGGTGGTTACAAAAAAAATTTTTTTAAAAAGAAAAAAAAAAGAGCTATGTATCTGATTACTTATATTTGTACCACCTATTTTATTTAAATCTAATAACACTTTATATTTTATGTAATATTAAAATCTTTTTTTTTTACTTTTCAATATAATTCCTACGCTCTATTTAGTCAAGTGAACTAGCTCTTAAAAAACTGTAGATTTACTACTAATTACTTCAACTAAATAAACAATTTAAAGTCCACATATGGGAAAAAATGCATATTTTGATAAAATTTTTAAAAAATAAGTAGAGGGAAAAATGAACATTAAGGAACAATCTACTAAGCAATAATCATTATCAACCAATGTTGGTATTATTCATATTCTGAAGTCACAGTCCCTAAGTTTAAGCATAAATTCAAATGTTGGGCAGGGGGTATGCCTACCTGTTGTCTGCCCATCACCACCTATTTCGACTTTTAGAATATGCAAAGAGGCACCGAAGTTTGGCTAGAGAAAGAAGTAACAGAATTAACCGGTGGTTCATGGTACGGAGGACAAAACCCCACCTCGAGACAATCACTAACTGCTGCCTTTGATTTTACAGATGAGAAAACCAAAACAAAACCTCAAATAAATAGCAACCTTTCCCAAAAGTAATTTTCCATTTAAAAAAAAAACAACCACACTAGAATTGTGAAGGTGATCAAATCTATGGGTGAATTTCCCCACTGTTTCTAAAATAGCACAGCCACCATTAAATGACCACTTTTCCATTACCTTAAAGAGATAATCCAATATCTGGGAACGGTAGGGCTCTGGATAATTTATTAGAAGGCGGGAGGTTGCCTAAAAAAAAAAAAAAAAGTTTCAAAAGTACGAATAAAGCAAATCCAATCATGAATGCTTTTTCATGATGCTTTATGCACTGGTGCAGGCAACCTAACTGCATCTAGAGTCCATCATTTACAAGCGAGGTGACCCAGGGTTAAAGAGTGCAAGTGGGTTATCTTATCCATTCAGCTGTTCTTAAATTAAAATAAGATGTGAAAGACTTAGCACAATAGCTGGCATGTAGCGCACTCTCAATAGATGATAGGCATTATGTACACAAATTGCCTTTAATAATACAGTCACTGTTCTCAAATAGCTTACAGACTGGCAGGAGCTCCCATATGGAAGGCGGCACTCTGTGAGTGAGTGAACACTATATACGCTCATTAACCTCGCTCTGGCCCAGTGTAAACGATGCTTCCTGCCTTGTATTGTGCCGTTAGCATGGTGTGTTTTGCTGTTTGAGGGATTATTTTGTCCTCTCTGCGCTCCTATCTTTATCCACAAGTGCCCACTTGAAACAAACAATACATCATTATATTATTCCAAGGCCAGGGTCACACCCAATGCAAAAGCATTAGTCAAAGACAATAAACAGACAGTTCAGGTCCTCTGCCCATCTTTTAATCAGATTGTTTGTCTGTTTGTTTGATGCAAGAGAGAAGAGGGTAAAGGGTAAAGGAGGCCAAATATAGGGTGAAGGAAGGGGATCTGACTTTGTGTGGTGGATACACAGCTTAGTGTACGGATCTTGTATCATAGAAATGTACACTTGAACCCTACCTGATCCTCTTACCCAATGTCACACCAATATGTTTCATTTTAAACCAAAGACAACAGTCAGTTAAGAGTAGTATTGCCCAATGTGGAAATGCCCCAGTAACCAAGTTACTCATCACAGTCCCTCAACAGGCCCAAAGCGGTTTCCAACCTGCACGGGAAGAACCCATGGCACAGCAGCTGGCACACAGTAAGCTCTCCATAAACAGCAGGCATGGCATACCAAACTGGACCGCCTTTCTCACTTACCGTCCTGGGCATTACTTCCTCCTCCCTGATCTATGAAGTAGGATATTAACCAAAATTAGTCATGTACCTGACGCCATCTTAAGGACTTTACCTATATCCCCATAATGCTCCTACCCACGCAGGTATCCCTGTGTCCCCAGAAAAGAAACTGAGACAGAGAGGTGAAATGGCCTTCCCCAGGCTGTCCAGTGAGTAGCAGGGCCCAGAGCGGACCCTGACCATCTGCTTCAAGTCCACATTCTTAACGACCACACTGCCTTCCCTATCGGATATGAAGATAAATGAGAACATTCCAAACACTCACTGCCACAGACTGGTCTAGGTACCCGGGACTCCACAGAGAAGTTTAGAGTGGTGTGCCAATATTTGTGTGGCAACCATTTTCATCTCAGCAGCTTCGAAGATGAGTGATGTGCTATATACACAGAGACACTATCAAAACAAAATAGATGAAATCCACCCACTCTGAGTTATGAAACAATTCTTCTCCTTTTAGTAATTTTAAAATGGGTTAAACATAATCGGAGACTTCCATTTTCAGCAAGTTTAACCACTGGGTTTAATATCGAAAGTACAGATATCAGGACATACGGGTCCTCATTGTATGATATACCAGCTATGCTAGGTTTAAACCACAAAGGAAAAGGGTAGTAGTAAAGAAAAAACCAATTAGTCCTTTAGCCCACAGTTACCTTGAAATATGAGCCAGTACCTATAAGAGACATTGCAACATAAGGAAATAGTGTAAAAATCAAGAAAAAATAGGTTGGGTTAGGGCAGTAGTCAGCAAACTGCGAGCCACGGTTTGTCGCTCTGTTGACTAATGAGTTTGCTGACCACTGACCTTAGGGAAAAGCAATTTTTTCTGCAGCAGAAGGTCAGACCTATGATCAGGCTGCAGACCTAGTCATCCACCTTGGGGTTGGCCCTGACCCTGGGCTGTCATTTTGTAACACAAGTGCCGGACTTCAGCTTGGATTGCCAGGCAGCCATCTTTCAACAATAACTATGTTGTACGGTAGCTCCTCTTAAAAAAACACTACCCCAGCCGAAACCGGTTTGGCTCAGTGGATAGAGCGTCAGCCTGTGGACCGAAAGGTCCCAGGTTCGATTCCGGTCAAGGGCATGTACCTTGATTGCAGGCACAGCTCCACTGTGGGGCGTGCAGGAGGCAGCTGATCAGTGTCTCTCTCTCATCGATGCTTCTGACTTTCTATCTCTCTCCCTTCCTCTCTGTAAAAAAAATCAATAATATATATATATATATATATATATATATATATATATATTTAAAAAAATACTACCCCAAATCTTCCTCGTTAACTTGAAACCTTTGGTTTTGCTACATTAATGTGAAATGACAGAAATTCATTGAATACATGGATCATTGCCAAATTTACAGAACCCTGAAGTAAAATGGGATTCATAGAACTGCTAACAAAAGATCAACTTCTTTAGTGCATGGAACTAAATGAACGGATGAGGATGATTATAATTTTTCTAACTTTTTATTTGAAACATTGTTGGCTCTCTAATGTTCTCTTTTTCCAGATTTAAGGAAACCCTTTTTTTCTTAAGCTATCTATGACTTACAGCAATTTGATAGACTATATCTCTGTGAACAAAGATGAAACAATTTTTCTCCCTACTTGATCCCTCCAGAATTCAGAAACTTGGTATTCTTATTTTCTTGGCAATATAGTTATTTGCATAAATGCAATCAGAATCTGTCCTCCTCATAACAGGACACAACTGGAAACACTGGTTATATAGCAAGGCTTTGACTGGAAAGACAAATTTGAGAAAGATGTAACCAGACAGATTTAAGGAATTAAGGTTAACCTTGTAGAGCCAATAAAGTCGGTTGGAAAAATCAGCCTGGTACCTTGCTTACTGGGTTCCCAGTAGCTTCACCAAGTGAGTAAGGAAGATCACTTCCTAGCAGGATCCTCAAGAAGAGAGGAATTCACCCAAATCTACAAAGTCTGATAGCAAGTCCTCAGCTTGGCTTTCTAACTTTGAGAGACTTCAAAGAACACACTCTAAGATTCCTTGTGAAAAGGTTGAGCAAAACACACTTAAAAGAGCCTTTTCGGTCAATCACTATTTTTGTGCACTTACGTCAATAACCGGGCCAAGTTTAGTGAAACCAGACTTATTTTGCAAACAAATTAGTCTTACTTTGATTATCTCTGAGAAAAGTAGGAGTGACTGTAGAGAGAAAAGTCATGTTTCAGTGGAAAACAATAGCATGCACCCTGGTGGATATTAGATGCTAATCTTTGAGATTTTCTACCTGTATACCGGAGTACATACTGAATTTTCCTCATTTCCCCCAATATCTGGCTACAACACTTCAAACTAATGTTTCCAATTTTCTGACTTGAATCGCTGAGAACTAAAACTGCTCTTTCCTGAAGCCAGGCAAGCTAAAGTAGGACACCTCGATAGAGGCTTCAGAGAAATCACCTTTACTGAATTTTTGTGACTGTTATATTTTGTGGGCCATTAAGAACCATCACCAGAGATGTTCAAACTGTGAACTAGGAAGTCTGTCTGATTGCCACTGTCTGTCCTCCCTCCATGTGAAGATGTTCGAGCCTGATGTCTAGGAAACATCTCAACCACCCCCAGGACTCAGGCTGGGTTTATAGTAGGTCCAACCATTAACCATTGTTTTTCTTTTGTTTCCATAGAAATGCCTCTTAATAACCTGATGCAAATACTTAGACCATGTAGGCGTCCCTTAAAGAGCCCACCTGCATCACCACTTCCTGAAATGAGACACAACCCTTAACCTGAACTGACCTACTCTCGGGATGAAGAGACTGGTTTGGTGAGATATGAAGCAATCTGCCCACTCAGGAAAGGCCCGTACCCACTTACACCAGATGGCCCAAGATGTTAAAACACTTCATAGGATGGCCAAACCACTGAACAGATTCGTAAGGCCCCTAGATCAGTGGTCGGCAAACTCATTAGTCAGCAGAGCCAAATATCAACAGGACAACGATTGACATTTCTTCTGAGAGCCAAATTTTTTCCAACTTAAACTTCTTCTAACGCCACTTCTTCCAAATAGACTCGCCCAGGCCGTGGTATTTTGTGGAAGAGCCACACTCCAGGGGCCAAAGAGCCACATGTGGCTCGAGAGCCGCAGTTTGCTGACCACAGCCCTAGATCATTGGCCTGGTTTCATGGCAGCAGCGTGGGACAATGGCCGTGGACTGGATTCAGACTCTGTATGATTATTAAAGGAGCCCTGCCATACCCTATTGAGACATGCACTTTGTGGCTTACAGCACGCTCTACCCCTGACCTTCAGCATATGGCAGCTACCTGGGCAGGTCACGTCCTCAGCGTTGATGCTGGAGCCTCAGCAGCAGCGATGGATTGTCTACTGAGCCCGCAGAGTTGGTTTCTTGTCTTTGGCAATGCAAGAGCATGATTACTGCGGCATTCATTTTAAAGATGGCTATCTCAAGTAAGCACATTGCCAAACACACAACTAGATAAAGAGCCAGGTTGGGTGGCACTTTGCAGTTAAATTCACCAACAGAGCGAGTCTGCAGAACACTAGGCCCGCACCTTCCACCCCAATGAGAGCAGACACCCCATGCCCACACACACACCCCTCTCTCTTCCTCATCTGCCAGCTCTCCGTGTGGTCCCAGGTATTCCATGAGACATGGAGCAATCGACCTGCGCTTTCCAGGACGTGTGAGTGCACTGTGATCATAAGAACCAGTCCATCCACAACACTGGTTATCGACAGGCTGAAACCAACCCAGAACGTCCATCCAGCAAGGACTCAAGGCAAGTCCTGAATTGCATCTGAGGGTGCAAGTGCCATCTGATTCACCCCGACAGACAACCCATACAAGAACTTGGCCTTAACCTTTTCAAATCAAACTGGTGTTAGCTGTGATCTGGGTAACCCCCCCAAAAAATCCCTCTCACCCAAAGGGCCTCCACCATAAACCCTACAGACGCACAGGTTACCCAGGACCCAATCAAGATGAGACAAAGGTTACAAAGAACATGGGACAAAATCCAGTAAATCTGGTCTGGAGCTACTGAAGCAAACTCCCACACCTGGAGGTCACCTGATCGCATGACCAGGGAGGTGAGGAAATCATCAGCTGTGCCCACACACTTCTGCCCAAAGCTGGAGTGGCCCTCAAGTCTCCCTCACGTCAATCTTACGGAATATTCGCCCAGATAACTCCAACTCATCCCAGCTGTACCAGCCAAAGGAGGACTATGGAGACACGCCATTAAATGCCACCGGCATCCTGAATAGGATCCCGGAAGAGGAAAAAAAAAAAAGAACATTCGGTAACAACTAAGAAAACATGGAGGGGAATACGGACATTCATTGATATTGGTTGCAATAAATGTACCATAATAAGGTGGGATGCTGGTAACGGGAGAGACTGCTGCAAGGTATATGAGAATCCTGTATTTGTCTTGGCCACTTTTCCACCTATCTAAACTATTTTTTAAAGTTTATTTTTTTTAAATCCATACCTTACTCCAGAGATCCTTGAATCGAAAGAAAGAAAAAAGGAAGGAAGGAAGGAAGGAAGGAAGGAAGGAAGGAAGGAAGGAAGGAAGGGAGGAAGGAAGGAAGGAAGGGAGGGAGGGAAGAAGGGAGGGAGGGAGGGTGGAAGGGAAAGGAAAGGAAGGGAAAGAGGGAGGGAAAGAGGGAGGGAGGGAGGGAGGGAGGGAGGGAGGGAGGAAGGAAGGAAGGAAGGAAGGAAGGAAGGAAGGAAGGAAGGAAGGCTGGCTTTCAATACTCAGCATGAGAATGAACTGGTGTGTTCAGATTCTTAGCCTATTCCAGACTACAGTCAGAATGGAGGGTGGGAACGGCCAGCATCTGCAGTTCGACAAGCACCAGGTGACACTATGCTCCCCAAGAACGGCCAGCCACTGCCTTGGCTGTTACCCCAATGGTTCCCTCTCTTCACACACAAAAATGGGGTTCAGAGGCCCTGACCCTCCTAGTGGGCAACTCACCCCTGTGGGCCTTGACCATCTGTAGGCAACACAGCCCCCCAACAATAAACAGTCCTAGACTATCCGTTGATACTAGTATAGCCTGCCATCTTATTTAACTTTTTAAATTATATTGTCCTTTTATGGTTGACATTATTACAGATGCCCCCATCCCACCCCATCCCAGCCTCCACCTTTGCTCCCCCCCCCCAAAAAAAAAATTGCCCCAGATAGTTTCAGCCTCTCAACTTACTAAAGAGGCCTTGAGGCACCTGTCCTGCCGCCCACAGAAACCTATTTGGACTCAGAGACAGACTGGCGGTTGCCAGAGGGGAGAGGGGTGTCAGAGAGCTGGATGAAAAAGGGTGATGGGGCTACTAAGTATCACTGGTAACTTTAAAACAGGCCGGGAGCGCAAGGTAAGGCGTAGAGAATATAATCAACCATGCAACCATGCTGTAGTAACTATCTACATTGCAGGTGGGCGCATGAATGATCAGAGGGAACACACTTTGTAACCAACAGGAAGTCTACCTGCTGTCCCCCACACCTGCAATTAACTCAGAATGGGGTTTCATGCGGGCTGTAATAGAAAAGTAAAATAATTCAGAATAAAATAAAAACACCTGCTGGGCACTGGCCCCTCCGAAAGAGTCCGGTTGGCTGCACCAGCGGCCCGAGACCCACCTGCCCTGAGGAAGCGGGAAGCCAGACCCTCCCTGGGCGTCCTCCTCCCCAGACGGAGGCCCGGCCCCCGGACCTTCTGCAGCATCCCCATCCCCTTACCCCCACCCCCACCTAAGGGCAGGGTTCGAGCCCCAGCACCGGCTCCACCTGCACCTGCCAGCACTTGCTGGGTGGACGGACCTCAGCACACCTGCCTCTGAGTCTCATCCCAGGGGAGCGAGCGCGGCGCCCACCCCGCCGCGGGGTCACGGCCGCCGCCGAGCCGGAGGCGCCCGCCCCGCAGCGCGTCCCAGCGCCGGGCGGTGCGGCGGGGGCTTGGGGGCCGGACCTGGGCGCGCCCGCTCCCACCTCGCCGCCGCCCCCCGCCGGCCGCCTACCCCGCCGCCGCTGATCGCGCCGATGCCATCGAACTCCCGGCCCAGCCCGTCGGAGTCGTCGAGCACGTACGCGCCGCCGAGCGCCAGCAGAGCGCCCAGCAGCAGGGGCAGGGCGGCCCGGCTCGCCGAACCCGCGGCGGCCGTCATGGCTTCTAGGCGGCGTTGCCGGGAAGCCCGGAGCAGCCGCTCGGCCATTGTGTGGGTCACAAGACTCCGGCCGCCGGGTAGGCGGGTCCGGCGGGCCCGGCCGCCGCCATGATGGAAGAGGGCGGGCCGCCGCTGACGCCGCCGCCGCCATCTTGGGTGCGGGCAAGCGCCGGCTGTGCGGCTGCTGCGGGGGAGCTGAGCCGCCTTTTCTGCTCGCGTCCTTGCTGGGCTCGGGCTCCCTCCTTCACGTGTGCGCCCTTCCCGTGTGCACCTTTCCCGAGTGAGCACCTTGGACGCTTCTCCTCCACCCCCTGCTGGAGCACTTTAGCTAAAGGTTAGGGCAGCGGGACAGTGAAGCTCCACCTTGCCCGCCCCCAGCAGCTGCGGGCGCGCCTCCCACGTGCCAGCCAGTGGCAGCCCCGGTTCAGCCCTCACCTCGGTGGCGTCCCGGGGCTTTCAGAGCCTGTTTCTTCTCGTGAGAGATGAAGCAGAAAGAGCAGCAGCACGGAATATTGATGACGATGATTGATTATGTAAAGGGCAGCAGCACGGCGTATTGATGATAATGATTGATTGATTGATTGATTACATGCAATACCAGGAAGGGAAGGGGCGCCCAGTCCATTTTAGCCGGGCGGGTGGGTTACACACTCCGCCAGCAGGTGACCCGGTTCTCCATTCAGGTAACTAAGTGTATTGAGCTTCCAGCCCCTTAGAGGACCTTCCACTGCCCGGTGCAATGGTTCCAGACAGATGACCCTCAGTTGTGAATTGTCCTGGGGTGTCAGCCACATCCAACATTGATGGGTCTGAGCGCTCTGATGTCCTTGGCGTTGGAGCAAATGGAAGACTCTCTGAGAGGCTGAAGTGGGGCTGGGGGTGTGTGTGTGGGGGGGGAGAATAGTTGTACTTGATCTGTCTCCTTAAATTAGTGTAGGTCTAATCTGGTTTCCCCAGGACACCCCCAAGGTAATCATAATGGAGCCCCTTCACCCTCAAAAATGTTCTGGTTTGGATGATTATTTAGTCCCCTTTATACGGATCACTTCTATTTCTCTCTTTTTTTTCCTTCAAATATATATTTTATTGATTTTTCACAGAGAGGAAGGGAGACGGATAGAGAGCTGGAAACATCAATGACAGAGAAACATCAATCAGCTGCCTCCTGCACGCCCCCCACTGGGGAAGTGCCCGAAACCTTGGTACATGCCCTTGACCGGAATCGAACTTGGGACCCTTTAGTCCGCTGAGCCAAACATATGTGAATTCTCCCTTCCCTCCTGCCACCATCCTATGACACAAGTCAGTAGCTATCCAACTCCCATAGATGTACCTTTCCAGAATGCACACTCCTCCATCTGTTCTAACACAGTGTAGTAAGCATGTGCTGGAGCAGCAGTAAATGAAAAGCCAAGGATGACAGATCAAGTGAAAGCTAAGTATCCTACCAACCCTGTGATTTTATGTCCATGATACGCATGTAACATGTAATAATGCCACTAAGAAGGGAAGTGCCAAGGCAGTCATAGAGGAAAATAGCATGTACATGAAATCAGGAAGTTGAGAGTCTCCAGCATTAGTCATCCTATAGCGAGCGCATGGTTGTACCTGGTATTTGGAAGGCACACCACAAATATTTGTGCAATGTGTGAAATCTGCAGAAGGGGAAACACAAAATATTTAACAGAAAAAAAGTAGCTTTGCCTCCAGGACAAATCACTGGTTCCTATTAGTTCATATACCAGAATCATTCCTTACTAGAGAAAATAGCTCTTGTTTCAAAATTATTTTCTATGCTCTATCAGACAAGGAAGTTTCTAATAAAAAAGCAAGAATAATAAAAGCTGAGAAAGGGAAATCCTTGGGCCACTGGGCACAGCACTGACATTTGCTCAAGACGTGAGAAAACAGAAATGGCAGTTAGACACGTGGGTCTTTTCTCATGATTTGGTAGCTGGCTTCCCTCAGACCAAGCAATCAGAGAGAGAGGGAGGAGGAGGAAGTCACGAATTTTCCTGACTAAACCATAGCTTCTGCTTTATTCTGTTAACAAAGGTGGCACACTAAGTCTAGCCACATCAAGGTGACAGAAAGTAGGTTTCACCTTTTGAAAGGAGGAGTGTCAAAGAACTTGTGAACATATTTTAAAGTCACACACATATCCATGAGGAATATTTTCTAAAATATATTTTATTGATTTTTTTTTTTTTACAGAGAGGAAGGGAGAGAGAGAGTTAGAAACATCAATGAGAGAGAGACATCGATCAGCCACCTCCTGCACACCTCTTACTGGGGATATGCCTGCAACCAAGATACATGCTCTTGACTGGAATCAAACCTGGGACCTATCAGTCCAGAGGCCAATGCTCTACTCACTGAGCCAAACCGGTTTTGGCATCCATGATGAATTTTAGAAAACCACTTATATGATGTAGCATTAAATATTGCAGTAACTAATATTGAATCTCCTAAAAGCAATGGGTATTATAAAATACCATAAAGAGTTTACTCAATTACTGTGTATTTGCAATGATATTTTAGCATCCTCTTAAAAAGCACTGGGGAGAATGAAGATGCATTATTTTTTGGGAGAATGAAGATGCATTATTTTTTATAAAATTGCAGGTATGCTGAAACCGGTTTGGCTCAGTGGATAGAGCATCGGTCTGCGGACTGAAGGGTCCCAGGTTTGATTCCCGTCAAGGGCATGTACCTTGGTTGTGGGCACATCCTCAGTAGGGGACATGCAAGAGGCAGCTGATCGATGTCTCTCTCTCATTGATGTTTCTAACTCTTTATACCTCTCCCTTCCTCTCTGTAAAAAAATCAATAAAATATATTTTAAAAAATTGCAGGTATACCTGTCACTCTTGGATTTTCATGATAATCTCTGCGATGCTCATTCTCTGGATTTTGATATTACCCACAGCTCTGGGTAACAGAACCTTTACCAGTCCTGATGCCACAGAATCCATACCAATCAGGCTGACACCAGATCTTTCCTCCTGTCTGTCCCCAGTTACTCAGCCCCAGCTGACTCAATTTTTGCCAATCATCTGTGTTTCTTCTCTGCCCCATCCTCTAGGTTGAACTTCCTTAAATATTAATGCATGCGCCTTGGTTAAACCTAAATTCATGAACCACTTTTTGTCTGATTTTTTATTTTTATTGATTTCAGAGAGGAAGGGAGAGGGAGACAGAGGTAGAAACATCAATGATGAGAAGGAATCATTGATCTACTGCCTGCACGCCCCACACTGGGGACCAAGCCCTCAATCTGGGCATATGCCCTGACTGGGGATTGAACTGTGACCACCTGGTTCATAGATTGATGCTTAACCACTGAGCCACATTAGCCAGGCACTTTTGGGATCTTAAATCTTAAACTATCAGCTGGCTAGCCCCACCATAAGCAAACTTGACAGAACAGATGACTTCAAAGATTAAGCTAAACAACAGTCTGCACACCCACAATACATCAAAGGAAACCATTTGGAATTAATAGTGTTCTTAACATTTGGTCGTTAAGTGGAATGATAAGGACATAAAATTATTTATATAATTTAATAAGTGCAGTGATGAGATTAAAATTATATAATTTAATAAGTGGAGTGATAAGGAGATTAACATTATTTATATAATTTACAGACACCAAGAAATACATATATTCTAAAAAAGTGTTCAGGATATGAAAGACTCCAGTCTTTAGTTTGGATAACACATCTCCATTTTAACTACTACTATATTTAAGCATGTTCCGATTTAACATTGAAGTCAACAATGTTTACAAGTCTAAAATGAGAAGCTGTATTAACTCAGAAATTTTTAAAGGTGGAGACAAATGAACTAGTGGAACAAGGATGCATTTAAAGTACCCAAAATAGACAGGAATTTGAACACAAAGCGTTTTCACCCTTTTCCCTTTGCAGAGGTTCTGTTCTCTCCGATCCCTTATAGTCTCTTACACAGGCACCCATTCTGTACACCAGTCGCTATTACACTTTGGACATCAGATTCACTTAGAGGGCTTGTTATAACACACATTAGAGGCTCATTGCACAAAATTCGTGCACAGGGGTGGGGAGCCAGAGGGTGTCCCCCAGCCCAGCCTGCACCCTCTCCAATCTGGGATCCCGCTCCTAATCCGGGACTACTGGCTCCCAACTGCTCGCCTGCCTGCCTGTCTGATTGCCCCTAACCGCTTCTGCCTGTCTGATTACCCCTAACCGCTTCTGCCTGCCAACCTGATCACCCCTAACCACTCCCCTGCCAGCCTGATTGACACCTAACTGCTCCCCTGCTGGCCCAATTGCCCCTAATGGCCCTCCTTGCAGACCCAGTCACCCCAAACTGCCCTCCCCTGCCTGCCATCTTGTGGTGGACATCTTATGTCCACATGGGGGTGGCCATCTTTGACCACATGGGGGTGGCCATCTTGTGTGTTAGAGCAATGGTCAATTTTCATATTACCTCTTTATTATATAGGATTGCTGGACTCATACCCCTGAGCTTCTGACTTCCTGGGCCTTGGGTAAGACCCAGAACTGAAGTTCTCACATTTTCCCTGATGACATTAATGCTCCAAGAACCACACTTGGAGAACTGATGTAAATGGAACCTGGTGAGCTGTGATAAAAAGGCAGCAGCCAAGCAAGGTTTTAGCTGACAATTTAATATTTTACCCCTCCCCGGAATTGTTTCATCTTTAGAAAGGAAGCCTGAAAGCAAATTCAAGACTCAAGAGAAATATTTTCTAACTAGAGGCCCGATGCATGAAATTCATGCAAGGGGCTCAGCCCTTGCAGCCCTGGCTGCCTCGGCCCTCATGGCCCCAGCTGCCTCAGCCCTCGTGGCACTGGCTGCTGCATGGCCTCATGGACTTGCCCACTGGTTGTTCCAGGAGGTTGTTCTGCATCCAGTCTAATTAGCATATTAGCTCTTTATTATATAGGCTAGTTACATTTTAGGCCCTTGACAAGGAATGAGAAAAATATTTTTGCTCAGTACTCCTATAAAAAAGCTTAGCAAATGTCTGTTAACTTACACACCTTGGATCTTAATTCTGTGGATTCCCATCTCAGGACATAACCATAGATGCCAGCAATAGAACATTCTTTATCTTTCTGTAACAAATTCTATTTCAATCCCCCATTCTGCCAAGATGGTGGAAACTTGATTACAATCAATTCAGGATCCAACCTCCATCCTTCAGGTTCCAGCTATATTCATGTTCTTGGCTGTCATAACAAAATACCACAGAGTGGGTGATTTAAACAACAGAAACTTATTTTCTCACAGTGCTGGGAGCTAGGAAGTTCGAGATCAAAGTGTGAGTAGGTGTGCTTTGTTGTGAGACCTCTTTCCTTGGCTTGCAGATAGCTGCCTTCTCTATGTGTCTTCACTATATACTATGCATAGCCCTCTGTCTCTCTGTGCGTACAAATCTCTTCTTATAACGACACCAGTCATATCATATTGGGGCCATGCTAACAGCTTCAGTTTAACCTAATCACCAATATAAATGCCCTTTTTTAAATACAGGAGTTCAAGCTACTGTCTATCAATTCTAGCCTGAGACGCCCTCATTCTGGTTTTCAGTAGTTAGCCCTTGCAGGACTCACCTGAGTTGTCCTCATCATGCCTCATCTCTCTATCTATCTATCTATCTATCTATCTATCTATCTATCTATCTCTATCTCTCAATTTTAGAGAGGAAGGAAGAGGAAGAAAGAGAAACATCAATGATGAGAGAGAATTATTGATTGGCTGCCTCCTGCACACCCCCATCTGGGGATTGAGCCTGCAACCTGGGCATGTGCCCTAACTGGGAATCAAACTATGACCTCCTAGTTCATAGGTCAGTGCTCACCCACTAAGCCATGCCAGCTGGGAAATACCTCTCAATAAGAGGCAGTAGGCTGGCACTAGAGCAGCCTTCCTTGCTTCACAGCTTGCCCTCTCTTGGCATCTCCAACCCCAACATACGTAGCAGCCGAATGCCCACCATTCCATAGCGCATGCTGGGTGGCTCTAGGCATAGCATGGGTAGTAGTTGACTTTGCACCTTCCAGGAGGTCCCAGAGGTCCCAGAGCTAGTGCACAAATGAAAGAACAGAAGAAATCTCCAGAAAAAGAACTAAATGAAATTGGAGCAAGAAAACTACCAGATATAGAGTTCAAAACAATGGTTATAAATATGCTCAAGGAACTTAAAAGAACTTCAAGAAACTTAGTGAAAACATCAATGACATAAAAAAGACTAGTCAAAAATGAAGGATACACTAACTGAAATGAAAAATAATTTACAGGGAATCAACAGTAGAGTAGAAGACACTGAGAATCAAATTAGTTATTTGGCATTTGAAAAAGCAAACACCCAATCATAATAGCAAAAAGAAAAAATAATCCAAAATTATGAAGATAGTGTAAGGAGTCTCTGGGACTACTTCAAGCACAATAATATTCACATCATGGGGGTACAGGAAGGCAAAAAGAGGGAGAAAGAAATTGAAAACCTATTTGAAAAAAAAAATGACAGAAAACATCCCTTACATGGTGAAAGAAATAGACATACAAGTCCAGGAAGCACAGAAAGTCCCAAACAAGGGATACCCAAAGAGGCCCACACCAAGACACATCATAATTAAAATGCCAAAAGTTAAAGACAAAACATGAATCTTAAAAGCAGCAAGAGAAAAGCAGTTTCCTACAAGGGAGTTCCCATAGGACTGTCAGCTGATTTCTCAACAGAAACTCTGTAGGCCAGAAAAGAGTGGAAAGAAATATTCAAAGTGATAAAAAGCGAATATCTACAACCAAGATTACTCTACCCAGCAAAACTTCCATTTAGGATTAAAGGTCAGATAAAGAACTACACAGACAAGAAAAGCCAAAGGAGTTCATCACCAACCAACCAGCATTACATGAAATGTTAAAGGGTCTTCTTGAAGAAGGAGAAGAAGGAGGAAGAGAATCAGGAGGATGGGAGGGAGAGGGAAAGGGAGAGAGGAAAATCAGCAATCAAGAATATGAATAATAAAATGGCAATAAGTACATATCTATCAACAATTGTAACTAGAAATCAAAATAAACAAACAAGAAATCTAATGAGCAAAATAAACTGATGAATAAAATAGAACCAGAGGCAGGGAAACATGGAACAGACTGAAGAATCTCCAAGAGAAGAGGGGTGAGATTAATCAAAGGACTTATATACACACATTTTAATAACTCATGGACACAGACAATAGGGTGATGAAGGCCTGGGGCAGGGCAGGAACTGGGTGGAGGCTGGCAATGGGGAGAAATAAATGGGGGAGGGGAATCTGTAATAGTTTCAACAATAAAAATTATTTTTAAAACCCTAAAATGTCTTCTCCCCATACTCCACCACCCTTTTATCGCCTAAGAATTCCTCCTAAGAAGCAATAAATACGGCTTTAACTAGTGACATTGCACCAAACAGACAATGCAGCCTCACGAAGGACCCTTCATCAGCAGGTTAGGCTCTTGCACTGTCAGCCCCGTGGAGAAGTGGGAACTGGCAGAACCTCATTCTCTTCCCCTTTTCCACATGGTGGCACACGGCCACTGCCCAGTGTTGGGTGTCCATTTTGTGACCTCAGAAGACCAGAGAACTGGCACACCAAAAATGCAAATCTCCTAAAGGCAGTATCCTACCTAATAAAGGAGTAATATGCAAATTGACTGTCACTCCAAAACACAAGATGGCCACCCCCATGTGGACACAAGATGGCCTGCAGGGGAGGACAGTTGGGGACACTCAAGCTGACAGGGGAGGACAGTTAGTGGTGACCAGGCCAGCAGGGGAGGGTAATTAGGGGTAATTGGGCTGGCAGGGGAGCAGTTAGGCATCGATCAGACTGACAGGGTAATGGTTACAGGGTGATCAGGCTGGCAGGAAGAAGCAGTTAGGGGAAATCAGGCAGGCAGGCAAGCAATTGGGAGCCAGCAGTCTTAGATTATAGGAGGGATGTCCCAGATTGGAGACGGTGCAAGCTGGGCTGAGGGACACACACACACACACACACACACACACACACACACACTCACATGCACATGCGCGCACATGAGTTTCATGCACCAGGCCTCTAGTTTAAAATAATTGCTAATTGGCTTTTTTTCACTTTAATGTTTGATATGTCACAGACTCAAGAGCTCTCAAATTACCAACTCTTCTTTAATAGCTCTTTAATAGCAGTATTGTCAAATATTCTGGAGTAAATGAAAAGAAATCTTTTAAAAGTTATTAAATGTTTGATTGTGTAGGAATGGCAATGTTTTAGCATAAGTCAGCCACCATTTTTCTCCTATTTAATCAAATGTGAAAGTTTGTGTTTTTCTTACTACACCCTTCTTTTTTTTTTTTTTTTTTTTTGAAGAGCAAAATACATAATTGAGCATAGTGGTTTGGGTCAATATCTGAATTCTATTCCATTGGTCTATATGTCTGTTCTTGTGCTAGTACCAGCTTTTTTGAGAACAACGGCTTTGTAATACAGCTTGAAATCTGGTATTGAGATCCCACCTACTTTATTCTTCTTCCTCAGGATTGCTGTGGCTATTCAGGGTGGTTTTTTTATTCCAGATGTATTTTTGGAGAGTTCTTTCTAGGTCTGTGAAATATGCTGTTTGAATTTTAATGAGGAGTGCATTGAATCTATAGATTGCTTTGGGTAGTATGGACATTTTAATGATGTTGATTCTCCCAATCCATGAACATGGTATTTTCTTCCATTTGTTTATGTCTTCCTCTATCTCTTTTTTTCAGTGTCCTGTAATTTTCCACGTATAGGTCTTTTACCTCCTTAGTGAAGTTTATTCCTAGGTATCTTAATTTTTTTGGTGCAATGGTAAATGGGATTGCTTTTTTAGTCTCTCTTTCTGTAAGTTCACTATTGATGTATAAAAATACCATAGAGCAAAGTACATAAATGTTAGATGTGAAAAATACCCTTTTCCTAAAAGCAGAAGTATTGTCTATTAGGTAAAATAGGAGATCCTGAAAGTCATGAAATACCTGTGTAAAGATAAGCAATGTGCAAAAATAAGAACTTGCATAAATTGAAATCATTACTTTCATTTTGTACAGTCTTAAAGGTTTTATTAGTAACTAGAGACCTCATGCATGAAATTTGTACATTGTGAGGGGGGTCCCCTCAGCCCAACCTGCACCCTCTCCAATCCAGAACCACTCAGGGGATGTCCAACTGCTGGAATAGGGCCTGAACCGGCAGTCGGACATCTCTCTCACAATCCAGGACCACTGGCTCCTAACTGCTCACCTGCCTGCCTGGTCACCCCCAAGTGTATCACCCTCCAGCCTGGTTGCTCCTAACTGCCACCCCTGCCAGCCTGACCACCCCCAACTGCCCACCCCCCAGTGGGCCTAGTCACCCCACACAGCCTGCTGCTCAGTTGTTTGGTCGCCCCTCACTAACCCCCTTGCAGGCCTGGTCACCTCACACAGCCTGTTCAGTCATCCGTTAAGTTGTGATGGTCTCTTAGGCTTTTATCATTATAGATTGTTCCACATTGTACTTTAATTTTTCACTGTTTTGGTAAAAATACAAACTTCTGAGTTTTTACATTACTTTACACTCAATTGCTTTGAAAATTCTCATGCATTTTATAGATTATGTTATTACCTTTATTATTCTCAATGAAAGACCTGCAAAAGAATTATAGAAAACCTCTCCAATCCAGAACCACTCAGGGGATGTCCAACTGCTGAAATAGGGCCTGAACCGGCAGTCGGACATCCCTCTCACAATCCGGGACCACTGGCTCCTAACTGCTCACCTGCCTGCCTGGTCACCCCCAAGTGAGAGGGATGTCCGACTGCCAGTTCAGGCCCTATTCCAGCAGTTGGACATCCCCTGAGTGGTTCTGGATTGGAGAGGGTGCAGGTTAGGCTGAGGGGCCCCCCCTCACAATGTACAAATTTCATGCATGAGGTCTCTAGTTACTAATAAAACCCTTAAGCCTGTACAAAATGAAAGTAATGATTTCAATTTATTCAAGTTATCCTGAATAACCTCAAGATTAAAATGTTATGTCATAAGACATCTTTTCTATCTCTAGGGAGAAATTTTTAAAAAGTACCAACAACAACCTCTACTCTTCTTTTACAAAAATAGATTCAAGTTGTCTTGATTACAGTTTTTCAAATTAAATATTTGCATCTCTAATTAATTTTGTTCTTATAAAGTAATAGGCTCTCCTTCATTTGTAATACAAATTTTAGATGACAACGTCCAACAGTGATGTCTGATTTATTTTTTATATCTGAAAAGTTTTAGGAGCTCATTTCACTTCATATTAAACTACTTATAGATTTGGTGGCAACTGTCAACTCCATGTATTTCTCAAAGTGATTTTCCAGTTCAATAAAATTACTGGTTTTTCTAAACCAGTTAGTTCAACTAATTTTAACATGGTTTTAGCAATCATTGCCTTTTATTCTACTAGTAAGAATCAAAGGAGAAAATGGTTCTACAATACAATACTATGAAGCCAAACCACTCGGTCACTTTAAGGAACAAAAGATTGAGTTAGCCCTGCTGACTCTCCCATTAAGCAATGAAACATGTTTAGTATATACCCAGCCCCCACCTTCCCTCTGCAATTTTTCTCCTATGGATCTTCTTTTTTTAAATATATTTTATTGATTTTTTATAGAGAGGAAGGGAGAGGGATAGAGAGCTAGAAACATGGATCAGTTGCCTCCTGCACACCTCCTACTGGGTATATGCCCGCAACCAAGGTACATGCCCTTGACGGGAATTGAACCTGGGATCTTTCAGTCTGCAGGCTGATGCTCCATTCACTGAGCCAAACCGGTTAGGGCTCTCCCATGGATCTTCATCACCTTGAATCCATCTACAACACCCATCCCTACCTCCCAGCCAATGTGGCTCGTGAACCGCAGTTTGCCGACCACTGCTCTAGGTAATAAACTCCTACAGGCTATAACCATGTCCTACATAGCTCTCAGCACTGTGTGCTAAGATATTATAGATGCATTTGTTGACAGAGCAAATGAATAACTGAATCAATGAATAAATGAATTCTAGTCCATATTCTATTAAATAATCCCCATGTGATATATGTATACATTGTAATTAAGATGCAGAGAGAAAAGCGAGTTATAAAAAAATATACTCCAGTAAATAATAGATAAAACATCTCTTAAAGTATTTAGGAGACTTTTTTGGTGCAGATTTGGATAAAATACCTCCCTCTTGTTGTGGTGCTGCTTCCTCATTGGTTTGTGATGAAATATGACTGCAACTTCCTGTGCACCCAACAGTGTGGGTTTCTCTTCTATATGCCAGCAGATTTTTCTGGCTCCTCAGCTGACACAAACCTCACCCCAAGAAACATGGGTAAGTGTTGAATTTTTAAATGAAGTAAGATTTCTAAGTTAACATACTTTTGCATGATTGCCAGTGATATTTGCAACAGTTTGCCTAGTTTAGGTTGTATAAATGTGGCGCTGTGGAACATCGTAAGAGAAAAGAGGATGACTTGGTTTCGTCTGCTTTGAGGAATGACCAAAAGGATGTCAAAATTTGCATTTACAAACAAGTAAAATTGTATGCAATAGGGGGATGTTTATACTCTGTTTCCTCTTCATTTGGCAAACTGAATTAAGTGGTTAGAAAGATAGGTCTCTATCCAGAAAGCTCCTGGCTGTAGAGTTAGTTAGCATCATTTCCTCATCAGCACAATGGTCTAGTGATACTTTTTAAAAATATATATTTTATTGGTTTTCTACAGAGAGGAAAGGAGAGAGATAGAGAGCTAGAAACATCGATGAGAGAGACATTGACCAGCTGCCTCCTGCACACCCCCTACTGGGGATGTGCCCACTACCAAGGTACATGCCCTGGACCAGAATCGAACCTGGGACCTTTCAGCCCGCATGCTGTTGCTTTATCCACTGAGCCAAACCGGTTTCAGCTAGTGATACTTTTTATACCACCAGAACTAAAGTGAAATTTGGAAATAATACATCCATTATTAAGAAGTATCAATTAATAATTCTTAATAAGTGACTATCACACTGTCTGGCACGTAGTACAGCCTTAATAAGTAGCTGTTTAAATGATAATGAAGGCGAATGTATTCTATAACACTGTAGGGAAACATTTTGTCTTTTGATCATTGTCATCAATGATTTGTACAATTTTAGGAGCTGGTTAAGAACAGTCGTATTTTAATATGCTATGGATTCTCTCCTTTTGGTGATTGGTAACAATGAAAACAAAAGTAAAAAATCTACTTTTTTTTTCAGAACTAGTTCTAAAAATAATTCCTCTGAAAGTTTGATTAGTCAAAATAATAACTGAAAAGATGTGTGAATAATAAAATGATGTATTTGTTAAAATATCAGATTCACACAAATTAATTTAACAACTGTTCTCTGCAGAGCTGGTATTACATGTGAAAACATTACTGTGCCCTTTATACTCTGAGACCCTCTGGCTTCTCCACTGTGCTCTGAGTCAATGGCCACAGATGACCTCCTTTCAGGAAATGTAAGGGACAGCACACAGCACAGCTATGAACCACTGGTGTTGTCATTAAAATGATAGTATTAGCTGACATGTAGTAAAGGCTTGGCGTGTGCTATGTACTCTGCTTCATGTGTTATGTCATTTAATCCTCACGACAACTCTAGGAAGTGGGTCCCATCTCATTGTCTTACACCCGTGACAACTACAAGTTAGAGACGTGGTCCCCAAATCCCCCAAAGACTGCATTTCAGTCTCCAGAGTGCAGGCAATGCCTGTTTCACAGCAGAGAAGATACCCAGGATCTTCTTCATCAAACCACTGGGGCTTGTAATTGTTTCAGTCAAGACAGGACACGCTTTTACACAGAAAAGAAATGTGTCCCCTTGAGAACTTTATAAGTCATCACAAAACCCTTCTTTCCATTTTATTCATCTTGTCTTGTTTTGGAGAGAAACGGTGCATAATTTTGAGCAACAAAAGTAAAGCAGGGACCCCCACTGACCCTGCTCTCTCGGTCCTGGTCCTGAGGAAGGACTCTTCGTGGTCCAGGTGCTCTCCCAGACACAGGAGCCCAGTCCTGGACGTGATGTTGTGCAGCCATCAGAGTTGCGTCCTCAAGTGGCTTATTCAATCCTTCATGCATCTCAGATTTTTTCCTAGTGTCATTTTCCTTCTCACTTATATCCTTTCTTTCATGAGGATTTTAGGGGTTGATTTTCTCAGTGGTAGTTTATCCTTAAATGTTTATATTTTTGCTTTTGAAATTTAGTTCTGTTAGGGACACAATTACGGGGTGACATTTCCTTTGCCATTTGGAACTAGCGATCCACTGTGTTCTGGTGTCTGTTGTTATTGCTGTTGGGAACTCCTTTGTCAGTGTAAATGCCGTCCTCTGCAGCGAGTCCATCTTTTCTCTCTGGCTCTTTCTTCTTCGTTGTTGTGGAGCTACAGTTTGATGACAATGTGTTTTTAATTTAATTTAATTTTAATTTTAATTTTTTAGCGGAAATTTCCATCTTCATTTGTTTGTCTTCAATCCCGGTGGGATTCGCTGGGCTTCATGCATTTGAGGATTCCATGTCCTTCATGAGTTCTAGCTTGCAGTTGATCACACTTTCTTTGTGTTACTAGTATATATCCATGCTTCTATTCATTTTCTCCCTAAAGTTTTTGGGGATCTGGTATGCTTCTTTCTTTTTTTTTCATGAACTTCACATACAGTGGCTAATCTCTCTCTCTCTCTCTCTCTCTCTCTCTCTCTCTCTCTCTCTCTCTCTCTCTCAGTGAGTCCATGTTTGTTGGAAGTCTATCTGTGAGAATTCTTTGAAGCCTGCATTGGGGAGCTTCCTCCAGGGAGGACTTGTATTTACTTCTTCCTCATGTCTAGAATACTTATTTTGGGTGCATTCATTTTATATTACTTAAACTACTTATTGTTTTGTTTTGTTTCTATGAATTGCTTTTTATATGTTAGGAAAGAAGTTAAATCATGTCCTTTTTAGGAGAGCAAAATGGTCCATCTTCAGGTGAAGCAGATATTGATTGTCAAGATTCTTTATATCTTAGCCTTTTGATTCCACTTTTTAGCTTTTTCATTGCAATCAACATTCATACGGAAGAATTAACATATTCTCGGTGTACAGCTTGCTAAGTTTTACAAACAGAACTTGTTCATGGGATAAACACTTTTATAAAGAAACAAAACCTTACAAATTCTCAGAAGTCCTGAAGTGCCCTCTTCCAGTCATTACCCAACCCTTCCCCAAGTTAAGAACTTAACCACTAGCTGGCCTCCTCTCTCTCTCTCTCTCTCTCTCTCTCTCTCTCTCTCTCTCTTTCTCTCTCTCTCTCTCTCTCTCACACACACACACACACACAAATGTTTACTATGACACTTTACATGGTTTCCTGCATTAATGCAGATCAGCTTTGCTGAGAAGGAAGAGAAATGCACAATGGTTCTTATTTGTAAGAGATGATTAGATAGATGATAATGATAGATAGATAGAGAGAGAGATAGATAGATAGATAGATAGATAGATAGATAGATAGATAGAAGATAGATCTCACAGTAGGTCTTTATATGTTCTTTATTATAAGTAGTGAAAGATAATTCAACTTTAAAACAATTCACAGAGGATTCTTAAACTAACTAAAAAATAGGTTATAAAACTCAGCCTCATAACTCTGAGAACTGGGAGATTGATTTTTCTTGGTGTGGTAGCAAGATATTTGCTCCTTTACCATCTATTTCCAACATCAAGTACGGGAAAAAAATTAAAGCCCGTTAAAGTAAAATTCTTACGTTATTTATTATAACTTGTTGAAAAGAAACATTTTTTCATTTTCACCTTTCAAAGAAAACATGGTGATAGTTATAAGGAAACATAACAACACATTGTCACACAGTTTGAGGACATGATGTGAGATCATTTTTATAAGTTTATTTGAAGACCATGTTTTATAGAGAGCATAAAAGTGATGACTTCTAGAAAATGTGAGGTTTTATATATCTAATTTGCATAAATGATTACTGATAAGTCATGTTCTTTAGTTAGAACTGTTCTAACTATAACACTTGTGCTATCTATTGGTGCTACTATTTAGATGGAAAATAGAAAATATTATCTTCCTTCCCGACAAAAGCTGTCTGAATTGTTGCAAAACTACCTCAGATTTTTAAGGTATTTTTGTACAAAAGGCAAAAAACAAAATAAGAGTTTCTAGCACTACAATCTAAGGTTGTGACTGAATTCTACCAAAGATTAGATACGTCATTTGTGGTTAATTGCTTAATAGGTGGCTCAAGTCTGTATTTGAAATGTAGGGTTATAATAAATAGCACAGAGTTGTAGTGAAACATAAATTACAACAAGTATGCATGGCATGTAATACAGTGCCCAAAACATCTAGTCCTCGCTACATGGACCACAACAACTGATTTCTGACAGCATGGATTAATTTTATCTGCTTCTTAATCAGATAGTGTATAGTCTTTGTGCCTGCCTTTTTCTGTCACTCTGCATCATGTTTCTGAACTTGAAGCATGTCATTGCATGAATGTAGCAATCACTTGTTCATTTTCATTGGCTTATGAATTTAAATTGTGTTGCTATACAATGATTTACTTATCTATTGTACTGCTAATGAGTATTCCAGTTGAGGGATATTACAAATAGTATTACTGTGAACATGCTAATTCTACATCTTTTTTGTAATCATACGCATCTATTTCTGTTGAGCATGCACCTAGAAGTGGAGTTTCTGAGCCATATGATACGCGCAAATGCCAGTTTTCCAACCAAGATACACCCATTGATGCAAAGGGCTGACTTTCACATTCTGTTCCTATTTTTAGGTGTAGTAAAACTAGAACATTTCAGTTCTCCATTTTGTGTTAAGAGTGACATATGTATACCACACACTCTGGATATTGGTTACGCTGTCAGAATCCTCGTGCCTTGTGGAGATAGGTCTCGTTTGTGCCCAGGGCTCAGTGACACTTGGAAGAGGGTAATTTTGATGTTTTCTGCACACAGGAAGAAGGCGACTCTTCCTTCTCTGGCCTAATGACGCTACAAAGCTTTCTGTAAATGCACCCACCAGATAAATCATCTACAGCACCAATGGGCCTCACTAGCAAAAGAAGATAGACAGGAATATTTCTCTACCCTTGTATGACTAAAAGGGTGGATTCTCTATTCCTATATGAACCTGTAACATCAAACCTGTATATCTATGTAGATACAGGGTGCCCCCAAAAATGTACGCACACTTTGCAAAATTATGAAGGCAGTGATTATTGAAATATATTTCATTTTCAAAATGTAATAGAATCAGGTGTAAAATGTGTACACATTTTGGGGCGACACTCTGCATTCACACACACACACACACACACACACACACACACACACACACACATATATATTCACCTAATAAAGAAGGAAACTGGTGACCACAAGATTTTAATCAGAACTGAGAACATTCTGACCTCTGTTTCACAGGAGTATCAGAGAAATAAGGTGAGTTAACCACAAAGGAAGCAAAAGAAGAAAAGAAGAACCTTGATGAAGGTTTAGTTTAGAAAGCTCCACTAGTTGCAAATACTTTACCCAATTTCTTGTGACAATAGGATAATAAGCTGACTTTAAAAGTGCCTTATCTTTAGAATGCCTATGATATTAACATTTGGAGACCATACAACCATAGTTTATTATACACTCAAATGCTTTTATTATTACAAACACGTCAATGCATTTGCCATCTTTTTTTTTTTTTTTTTTTAGTTCTTAAGATGACTTTTCAACTTTAGTTTTGCAGTCTTAGGTCATGTCCAGTGAGAAATAGAATTCCCTGGAATCTAGCATCTCTTGGATAATTCTTATTTGAGGAAGGTAAAATATCTCAGCTTGATTTCCTTTTTTTAAAAAATATATTTTATTGTTTTTTTTACAGAGAGGAAGGGAGAGGGATAGAGAGTTAGAAACATTGATGAGAGAGAAACATCAATCAGCTGCCTCCAGCACACCCCCACCAGAGATGTGCCCGCAACCAAGGTACATGCCCTTGACCGAAATCGAACCTTGGGGCCCTTTAGTCCTCAGACCTACTCTCTACCCACTGAGCCAAACCGGTTTTGGCTTGATTTCCTTTTTGAAGTCAATTAGATTATCCTCCCGTTATAAACACTTTTCTTGTAGTTTAATGCATCTTTTAAATCTCTAAAAAGTGAAATACAAGAACATTGCTTCAAAATCCTGATGTATCTTTTAAACATCTAAATTATTCTCCTTCATCTTTCATTACAGAAACAGAGGCATTTTAACAAGAGATGTCCATCGCTGGGAAATGTCTTTGTGGTTGCACCAGCCTGCTGAGTTTCACGCCGAACACACTGGGACAAACAAACTCTGAAAGATGGATCCTTGAGGGTTTCTTCACCCGCATTCTGTGATGATAAACACAAGGACGTACGCCCACCAGAACCCACTGGCCATGCCAGCTCGCTGCCAGGTGCCTGGGTCCTGACGCCACACCATAGACATCCGTGTGAAAAGAGGTCTATGCCAATTCATGAATTAACCAGCACTTGTAGAAGCAAAGATCATTGGAAAGTGAAAGAGAACTCGATGTTGAGGACCAACTAGACAAGGCGAGCCTGACTTAGCTGGTTAGCTCCTGAGAACTCATGCGATTGCCACGTTAAATAGAGAAGAACATGAACAGCACATGTACCGATGAGCAGCACACGCTGGAACACTATCTGTTTCCAATCGTTTACGTCTTCGTGGTAATAGTCAGCATTCCAGCCAACGTCGGGTCCCTTTGTGTGTCTTTCCTGCAAGCGAAGAAAGGAAACGAACTGGGGATTTACCTCTTCAGTCTGTCGCTGTCCGACCTGCTGTATGCCCTCACTCTCCCTCTGTGGATTCATTACACCTGGAACCAGGACAACTGGGCTTTCTCCGCTGAGCTGTGCAAGGGCTGCGCTTTCTTCACGTACATGAACTTCTACAGCAGCACGGCCTTCCTCACCTGCATCGCCGTGGACCGGTACCTGGCGGTGGTCTACCCTCTGAGGTTCTTCGTCCTCAGGACCAGGAGATTTGCCTTCCTGGTCAGCCTGTCCATCTGGGCAGCAGAGACCATCTTCAATGCGGCCATTCTGTGGGAAGAGGAGGTGTTCACGGAATACTGCGGCCCCAATAAGTCCACCTTCACTCTGTGCTACGACAGGTACCCGTTGGCCGACTGGCAGATGAGGTTCAACCTCTTTCGGACGTGTACGGGCTATGCGCTACCTTTGGCCATCATCATGGTGTGCAACCGCAAGGTTTACCAGGCGGTGCGGCACAACCAGGCCACGGAAAACAGGGAGAAGAGGAGAATCATCAAACTGCTTGCCACTCTCACCCTGACCTTTGTCCTGTGCTTCACGCCCTTTCACGTGATGTTGCTGCTGCGAAGCGTTTTGGAGCCCAGAGTTGGCCCCAAGTACGGGAAGCAGACCTACAAAATGTACAGGATCACCGTGGCGTTAACCAGTTTAAATTGTGTTGCTGACCCCATTCTGTACTGTTTTGTAACCGAATCGGGAAGAGCTGATATGTGGAATATATTAAAGTTCTGTACCGGGAATCTTAATAAGTCACAGAGACAAAGAAGAAGCATATTTTCTACGTCTACAAAAGATATCGTGGCGTTAGACACTCTGGAATAGAACCAAGCACAATAGTGTATCATCAAGATCACATGTTGCGAAGGAAACCTAGCCTGGGATGGAACTAAGTTTTCCAACTGAGGGGATATTTTCAGATCCTCTCCAACGGGGAAATACTTTGAAAGGGCACTGTGCGGCTCCTTGGCTTTTATTACATGAGTGTTAAATAAAAATCTAATGTTTCCTAATTACTCGAAATGGGTATTGTTGATGGCAATTGTTTTTGTACCTGTGCTATACTCCCTCAGAGGTTACTAAGATATGTAGGACTGTGTCTTTAATTTGGTAACCTTTGTGTCTGGTTTTTATTATTTTTCTCACTCTTTCTATAGATTTTAGTCAGCTCTAACTTCTCCCAACCGTATCGACAACCCCAACTACAAAATACCTCTTCTAATCTTCTCACTCATTACTAAATATTTTTTAAAAATATATTTTATTGATTTTTTTTACAGAGAGGAAGGGAGAGAGATAGAAAGCCAGAAACATCGATGAGAGAGAAACATCAGTCAGCCGCCTCCTGCATGCCCCACAGTGGAGATGTGCCCGCAAGCAAGGTACATGCACCCGACCAGAATCGAACCTGGGACCTTTCAGTCCGCAAGCTGACGCTCTATCCACTGAGCCAAACCAGTCTTGGCCATTACTAAATATTTTTTGAGCCCACTCTACATACTGTTCTGTGTTTATTATTGGGGTTACAAAACATATGGTCTCATGAAGCGTGGGGAAGCGCACATCAGTTCGGACACATAGTCACTTCTATGTAAAGGAACAGTAAATGAGCTACAGTGACAATCTGAAGGCTCTTCCAGGATATAAAGCACACGAGCTTTGTGGAAGCTCTTTCAGCTGCTCAAAGACCTTCTTTACTTTCTTCCCCATCATATTTTTGTTTTATTTTGATTTTTAAATATTCACAGTTAAGTACATAGTTGTTGAAATTACCAGAAGCTTAATGTTAAGACAAAAAGACATTATAGAGGAAAAAATACATTTATTGCATTAAATCTTATATTAAGGGATGTTTAGGACTTACAATATTTAGAGAGTCTTTATATAATATGTTCTTTTGAGTTATCATTATAGAAATTACTCTGCTAGTTTTAAATAGGTATTAGGTGAACATTTTTCCTAACCAATATATTTTTATTTTATTTTATTTTATTTTTATTGATTTCAGAGAGTGAAAGAGAGATGGAAACATCAATGATGAGAGAGAATCATCGGTCAGCTGCCTCCTGCATGCTCCCCACTGGGGGAATTGAGCCCGCCACCTGGACATGTGCCCTGACTGGGAATTGACCCATGACCTCTTGGTTCATAGGTTGACACTCAGCCACTGAACCATGCTGGGTGGACCCAACCAATGTGTTTTTAAAGATTTTTATCCTACTCTTCTCCTTTTCTTCTTCCTTCTTTGTCTTATCTGTTTCCTCTACTTCCCCCACCCCCTGCAAATGATCAGATAATAAATGATTCTATTTGCTAGTCTCACAAAAAGCTAGCTAACAAAAAAGTCTCATCTCTCTTCAATAATGAATTTCTAGACACACACTAAAAGTCCAATAAGTGCACAAACTAACTCATTTTCCAGGAAAATTTCCTGGCGGTGTGTACATAGAGAAAAACTTTGCTTGAAGGCCCTAGGTACATTTTCTATTCTTTGCATTTTTCTGTTCCTAAAGTTTGAAGAAAATTAATAAATTGTATCTGGGCACTCAGAGAAACACATATGCTGAAAAATTGAAGGTATGCTGTTAAAATGAAGAATAATTAAAACAGGCCTGGCCAGGTAGCTCAGCTGATTAGAGCATTGTCCTCCTACACCAGGTTTCAGGTTTGATCCCTATCAGGGCACATGCCTAGGTTGCAGGCTCGATCCCTAGCATGGGGCATGCAGGAGGCAACTGATCAATTATTCTATCTCATCATGGATGATTCTATCTCATACCCTCTCCCTTCCTCTCTGATATCAATACAAATATATTTTGATTGAATAAATAAAAGAATCAACCAATGAGTGCATAAGTAAGTGAAATAACAAATCAATGTTTCTCTTTCTCAAATCAATTTTTAAGAAAGAGTAATTAAAATGCTTTAGGCTGTTTGACTAATTATTGACAAATTATTAACAGCCTGTGAGTTGAATACTTGTTAAAGTCTCATGTCTTGTCCAAGATCACAAGACTTCCTGAGAATCCTGACTTCTCTCCAGAGTTGCTTTGCTCCTTTTATTTATTTACTTTTAAAAAATTCCTACTATTTCTTTTGTTAAGCATGCTAAAGACATATGCATGAAGAGCTGAGCTGTTCAGGAAAGTCATTGAATTTTGGTCAAGAAGAGGGGAAAAAGGAGAGTTGTTTCATTAATTATGGGAAAACAGTATAATAAATATTATATTTACCTCTGGGAATATAATAAATTCTATACATCTTAATTAAACTGTTACAGAGAACTGGCTGAGTAACTCAGTTCTTTGGAGCTTTGCCCCGTACACTAAAAAGTTTCAGGTTCAATTCCTGGTCAGGGCACATACAGAGAGCAACCAGTTGATTCTCTCTCTCTCTCTCTCTCTCTCTCTCTCTCTCTCTCTCTCTCTCTCTGTGTGTGTGTGTGTGTGTCTCGTCAATGAGAATATATGTCCTTGAGTGAGGATTTAAAGACTTAAAAAATATTTTACCTTGGTTATATGAAGAGATGTAGCAAATACATATGTGTGGCGCCTTTAATAAGAATGTTCTAGCACTAGCTGGTTTGACTCAGTGGATAGAGCACTGGCCTAAGGGCTCCCTCCCCAGTGGGGGGCGTGCAGGAGGCAGCCAATCGATGATTCTCATCATTGATGTGTCTATCTCTCTCTCCCTTTCCCTACCTCTTTGAAATCAATAAAAATATATTAAAAAGAATGTTCTACCTCATGATTAACAGCAAAACCATCGATTTAGGGTGTTGTGAGGTAAGTTGCACTATAAACCAGGCTGCCAAAACCTGTGGGAAGCCCATCCTTCCTATCGGAGCAGGGCCGTTCATGGAGAATCCATGCTGGGAGGCTGCTCAGATGATTGAGTGCAAAGCCTCTAGACATGATCCAAGTTACCTTCACTCCCAACACAGGGAAGGTAAGCCTTTAGTTTTAAAAGGCTTTGTAGGCTCTTGATTAAAATCCTCCACTGACCTAAAAGTACTTTTTTGGGGGCACTACCGATCCACTTACCTGTGGGAACCTCTTTCCACGTCCCGTGTTGTTCAGGGTTCCCGGTTCAGGGTTCGGGTTCTGAAGGAGGCCGCACCAAACAAAATGAGAGACCAGAAAGCATTAATTTGGCGATATTGGGGGGCCAGGCGGGAGCCTTCCTCTAGTGGAAAGGACTGCCACTTGCTCTGGCCTTTTTCTCCCTTTTATTAAGGCTTTGGGACACACTCCTAGCCTTTAGGCAGGAAATAACAAAAACAGAAATTAACATGAAACAAACAGATAGTTTCAACTAAACAGTGAGTAATCAGCTCTGACCTTTCAGAGCAATTAAGGTTGGCCAGCCTTCTGGCTTCCTATTTACATCCATTTAGTGAGAACAATATTTGGTTTCCGACACTTACCTAGGAAATTTTTTACCTCAGGTGTTTTCTCTGCTCTCCCTATAAACTGCAAGGACAATCCTAACCCTTGCTTTTAACAAATAGATGTAAAAATATGTTGTAAATTTTGATGAGAGCATTGTCCTGAGATTTCTTAATGTTCATTGTTACTATTCTCTTCTTGGGATTGGTGGCCAGCTACCTAACACATAGGAATGTGCCTGGAGGGACACTGTGGGTAGGCATGTGGCCATGTGGGCTGGTGGGAGCTGACTCTGGCACGCACTGCTCTGGTTACTTCCTCCAGGTGGTTGAATATGTTCATGGAGGCACTTTAAGAGCCTCCTTGTTCCTGGTTCTGTGGGACATCCTCAGTATGTCTGCTCACAGGAGTTCACAATTCTGAGGAGACACGCTCAGGACATTATTATCATAAACACACAGATAAATATCTATTTAATTTTTTTTTAATTTTTAGTTTTTATTTTCTTACTCAGAATGTTATTGTTTAATTGAATGAACTCAATTAGACCTCTGGATAGGCCAGGGAAGTGACTGGCAGAGAAATAGAAAGCCTCCGATGAAAGAACTTGAAATATAATCAAAACAACCACCTCATTTGGCTCATGTTATAAGCATCACCTCCCCAGGAGCGTCTTGAGAAAATCTGCTTTCCAAACCTGATGTATTCCTTTTTCTCTTTTCCATCTAAGCTGAAAACTCCTCCCAAGACCTTCTATTTCTATTCTTTCAGGTCATGGTCAAATGAATAATATTCATCCATTACCTCAGTTGGCCTTGTGAACTTGAGTTTCTGTTAAGCAGATGTACCAGTTTTAAATAGAATGTGTGATACATAGCATATAGGCATTTCTGTTTACATCACTTGTATCTTGCCCTGTGCTTCCTTCTGTCATTTATGCAGAGGGCCCCTGATCCTTTCTCGCTGAACCCCTCCACAGGTTGCTATGGAAACACAACAGCTACTATAACACCCAGTCCCATACAGGCCCTTGTGATAATAGGCTTCTTTGTCCAGGTCCATCAGGTGACTCTGCCATGAATCAGCAGGCTGCTCCTCCAACAGACACATCCACACACAAACACATACTCATGGATACACAGAGACAACCTTCTCCATCTCACAAAACAAACAAACAAATACCAGGTCCTTTGTAGCACTTGTGTGTACTGTAAGATATCCAATACCAACTAGTCAAATACACATCACTGCCTTCATTTCTGCCTTCGAATGCACCGTATGAGAATTTTCAGTTTCTTATTTACTAACTCAGCAGCCACGGGGACGTTGCTAAGACTCTCCCTCCCTATCCTTCCTCCTCCTTCCTCCCCCAGCCAACCCACAGTGGCTGCCAAGGGAGCAATGGTAAGAAAATGTTTATCTACATTTTTCTTTTCCTCTCCCCTCCTGGACAAATCCAGTTCTGACTGAGATGTTTTATTGGCATCTCTTGGGTAGATGCCTTTGGGGGAATATAACAGAAGATTCATTTAAAAGAAAGCAAGGAAGTCTTGTTTTTCTGTTTGTTTTTCATAGTATAAACACCTGATTCAAGTAAAAGAACATTTTAAACACTATTTTACCCTTTGCCATTTCACAGCTTAAAGATGGATGCAACGTGGCCTCGCTCGTGTTAACAGCTGCACTAGCCGAACACCCCTTATTTGTAGGAATAAGCTGATGATGGCAAAATCACGTCAAATCTGAGCCAGGGGAAGTGATGTGGAAGTTAAGATTCCTCTCCTCCAAAGATCTTTTTCTTTCTATGTCGTTTGTGGCTGGCCAAGAAAGATCACACAGGGACCCTGTCTGCGGCCACTAGGTGACGATCATGTTCTATTTGGAACTTTGAAGTTCATGGACCACTGGCGCTCCTCAAGAGCACAAAGGAGCTTCAGGAGACATTTTTTTTTTCTCTCCAAGAAACAATGTAGAAATATCTCCCATGAGTTGGAAATGAAAGGGGAGAAAGGCTGAAATTCAGTTTGCATCATTTATTTCTCTGCTCTCTGGAAAACTCCGCAATAATCATCAGATCATTTCACTTGGTTTAAACTCCATATGTCGTTTCAGTACTTTTTTTTTCAGCATGTAAAAATCAGTCAGTCCACATGTAAGAGAACATAGGCTAAATTGTGTTATTTCTGAAAGATTGTGGATATAACATTGGTGACTTATTTTTTATTTAGTTATCTTACTCATATAAGAAAATACCCTTCACATAAATAGAAGCATAAAATATTTGACCTACTAGCTGCTTGCAATTTTGCCTACTATGATGAGATTACTACCTATAAAAGTCAAGATATAATCCAATAGATGTATGATTTTCAATTTCTAATTTATTATTGTTAAATCTCAGCACTAAAAAATTACATCTGTTACTTTGAATTATTTAAATCTGTTCTTCTCCAAAGAACAGTAATGCAATCATATCCTAATTTAACAGCATTTGCATATTATTAAACATATTAGAGGCCCAGTGCACGAAATTTGTGCACAGGGGCGGGGGAGTGTCCCTCAGCCCAATCTGGGACCCCTTGAGGGATGTCTGACTGCCCATTTAGGCCCAATCCAGGTAAGATAGGACCTAAACAGGCAGTCAGACATCCCTCTGCTGGCTCCCAACCACTCGCCTGCCTGCCTTCCTGATTGCCACTAACCACTTCCCTGCCAGCCTGTTTTCCCCTAATTGCCCTCACCTACAGCTTGGTCAATCCTAACTGCCCTCCCCTACAGGCCTAGTCCCCCCCAACTGCTCTCCCCTGCAGGCCTGGGTCCCCCCTAACTGCCCTTCCCTGCAGGCTTGGTCACCCCAACTTCCCTCCTCTGCCGGCCTGGTCACCACTAACTGCTCTCCCCTGCAGACTTGATTGCCCCCAACTGCCCTCCCTTGCAGGTCTGGTCCCTCTCAACTGCCCTGCTGCCCTGATCACCCACAACTGCCCTCCCTTGCAGACCTGGTCCCCCCCAACTGCTCTCCCCTGCTGGCCATCTTGTGATGACCATCTTGTGTCCACATGGGAGCAGTCATCTTTGACCACATGGGGGCAGCCATGTTGTTTGTTGGAGTGGTGGTCAATTTGCATATTACTCTTTTATTAGATAGGATTAAATAGGATAGAGGCCTGATACACAGGTAGGGGCCAGCTGGTTTGCCTTGAAGAGTGTCCTGGATCAGGGTGGGGGCTCCCTTGGGGCATGGGGCAGCCTGGGCAAGGGGCCTGTAGTGTTTTTCAGGCTGCCCATGACCCCCAGTGACCCAAGTGGAGGCCCTGGTATCTGGGATTTATTTATCTTCTATAATCGAAACTTTGTAGCCTTGAGCAGAGGCCAAGGCAAGCCAGGGCAGGCAGAAAGCTTGGCTTCCTCCATTCTCAGGGAAACCCAAGCCTCCTGCTGGCTCTGTGGCTGGTGGGCGTGGCTTGTGGGTGTATCAGAGTTATGGTCAATTTGCATATTTCTCTTTTTTAGATAGGATAATGGCCCATAATCTATTTTTTCTCCTTGTTATTTTATTAAGCTCTTTATTAAGTACCAGTGGATTTTTCAAAAACAAGTTATAATTCCTAAATAATGTTGCAATTAGGTGTTCAAAAAGCAAGCCAAATAAAGGAATATGCTATGGAAGTCCTCACATCATTGTTCAGTTCAAGCTTTAGAATAAACATAAATTTTGTTATCTAGAAAATGTGTGCTCAATTAATTTCAAATTAAATATAATCAAGAAATCTTACCCTGCAATGACTTAATTTGCCAATGTTGTGAAAAATATTAACTTCAGATCTCAGCAGCTATTGATCATTCTTGAATATTGAATTGAACCTGTGAACATTCTTTTGAAAGAGTCCTGTTCAAATTTCTACTCTTGGCTCCAGGACTACTGACACTTATTAAAAAAAGTGGATTAACTTGGAAACCCTGATTATTTAGACAGTTAAATGGAGCCCATAACAGGACTGCAATAGTAGACTAGGAAGTGCCTCTGTAGAAATACCACAGAGAGGTGCACTATGGGCCTTTAGAATTATGCACAGAATGACCGTCAACTCTAGTAGGCATGACTAGTTTTTTTAAATATACATAACCAGAAATATTATCTCTCATGACACTCACACACTCAAGGAAATGACACTTGCTGTTTTGAATCCTCAGGGAAATGCCTTCAATGCTTCTCTGGAAGTTCATCCAAGAAAAGAGAGTGTGACACCCCGCATTCAAAAGATTATGAGACCATCTTGGCCAGTGTTGCTCAGTTGATTGAGTGTCATCTTGTGCACTGAAATATTTCTGGTCAGGGCACATGGCTAAGTTGTGAGCTTGATCCTGAGTAGGAGGCTTGCAAGAGGCAGCCAATCCTCTTACATTGATGTCTTTCTCTCTCTCTCTCTCTCTCCCTCCCCCTTCCACTCTTTAAAAAAAAATCAATAAAAATGTTTTTTGCAATAAGGATTAAGGATTGTGGGACAGGATGATCTAATGCATCTTCAGCACCTGTCCAGTTCTCCTGGGATGAAAGAATTACCAAGACAAACTAGGGTCTGTAATAAGAAGAGATTCTCTTTTTTGCTCTACAAATCTTGTTCTGACCCCTAAAAGGACTATTGTTAAGACTAGAGGCCCAGTGCCTGAAATTCGTGCATGGTGGGGGGGGGAGTATCCCTCAGCCCAGCCTGAACCCTCTCCAATCTGGGAACCCTCAAGGGATGTCCAACTGCCCATTTAGGCCCAAACAGGCAGTTGAACATCCCTCTCACAATTCAGGACTGCTGGCTCCTAGCCACTTGCCTGCCTGCCTGCCTGCCTGATTGCCCCTAACCACTTCTGCCTGCCAGTCTGATCACCCCCTAACCACTCCCTTGGCGGCCTAACTGCTCCCCTGCTGGTGTGATCACCCCTAACTGCCCTCCCCTGCCAGCCTGGTCACCCCTAATTGCCTTCCCCTGCCAGCCTGGTTGCCCCTAACTAACCTCCTCTGCAGGCCCAGTAACCCCAAACTGCCTCCTCTGCTGGCCTCATTACCCCCAAGTGCCCTCCCCTGCATGCCTGGTCCC